>RJVU01059333.1:2618344-2636770 GCA_003731715.1 Anabarilius grahami | reverse complement strand
TTTATATATATATATATATAAATTTTTATTATTTATTTAGTTTACAAATGAATACTTTTATCCAGCAAGGACACATTAAATTGATCAAAAGTGGCGGTAAAGTCATTTAAAATGTTACAAATATTTTCAAATAAATGCTTTTCTTATGAACTTTCTATTAATCGTATTAATAAATGTTCTTATGAGCACCAAATCAGCATATTAGAATGATTTCTGAAGGATCATGTGACACTGAAGACTGGAGTAATGATGCTGAAAATTCAGCTTTGCCATCACAGGAATAAATTGCATATCAAAATATATTAAAATAATAAACAGTTCTTTTAAATTGTAATAATATTTCACAATATTAATTGTGATTTAAAAGATTTCTCTTTTAGGAATGTTGTGTTTCAACAACAAGTGATTCTTTATTGCACTGATAGATCGAGCAGTCTGGCAGGAATGTGTCTATGGAGAAAACATGTTCATCGTCTGCAGCTTTGAGTTGGTATAATTGCTTGTGATGTTGTGTTTGCCAGGAGTGTTAGCAGAGTTCCCTCTCAGAACTTGGAAGTATGATTTATTCATGGCTGATTCTCTGTGTTGTAATACTTAAGGTGCTTTGCGATCTCAAAGCTCAAACTTATATTACAATATCCCAGATATGTCAGAGGACCCTCCATTTGCCACTGCTTATATATTAATTATCGTTCATCTTCAAAACACTTAATGTCAAATTGTATTCTGTAATGACCAGGAAATTGGCTTCATATCTCATTCTCTCCTCAGAGCCATGCTGTGCTGCTTCTCTCTTGCTTTATAGTGTGGAGTCTTTGCTTTCTGCTTTGTGTGTGTACATGCGTCCCTGCCTGCTGCCCTCATTAGGATTGCTGGTTATAACATTAAAGGAGTCTCATATGGCGCTTGGCTTCCATAAAGACATGCTTCTGCAGGCGGCAGCTGCTGATGCCAGCTGAAAATAGATCCACAGAATGCTCAGCATTTTCCCCCCCTAGCTTTTCTATTTATTAGCAGCTCTGGGAGGACTGACTGAATGTCTGGAGGAGCTGTATTTTCAGCAGGATGACTTTCTATTTTAAAGATGATGTTCTTGATGTAGTAGCGCTGCCCTGAGCATTTGTGGATACCTGCGAGAGTGATAGAGTGATTGAAAGTGATGAGAAGGGTGGTTTATTTTTGTTCCTGGCACTATGCGGTTCACTACATTTTATTACCAGGCATAAAGCTTGTAAGACCTTGATAGGAAGCTCACACACTTAATAGACACAGTTACTATTTTTCTAATTTGATTTGAGGATAAGCAGATCATTTTCAGCCTAAAAAATACCTCTTTATTGTAAAACCTTATCTGAATATGAAGGAGATATCATAGGATTCATAATAGGGGTTCACTTACATTTCTGAAATAGAGGATTTTTCTGTTGCAAAGTGGTTACAAAAATATATGGGTCAATGGCGTGACGCCTACATTTTCTGTCCGATTGCATTTTTCAGTTAAAATTTGGTTTAAATGCATAAAAAGATGCCATATATACAGTGGGTACGGAAAGTATTCAGACCCCCTTAAATTTTTCAATCTTTGTTATATTGCAGCCATTTGCTAAAATCGTTTAAGTTTTTTCCTCATTAATGTACACACAGCACCCCATATTGACAGAAAAACACAGAATTGTTGACATTTTTGCAGATTTATTAAAAAAGAAAAACTGAAATATCACATGGTCCTAAGTATTCAGACCCTTTGCTCAGTATTTAGTAGAAGCACCCTTTTGATCTAATACAGCCATGAGTCTTTTTGGGAAAGATTCAACAAGTTTTTTACACCTGGATTTGGGGATCCTCTGCCATTCCTCCTTGCAGATCCTCTCCAGTTCTGTCAGGTTGGATGGTAAACGTTGGTGGACAGCCATTTTTAGGTCTCTCCAGAGATGCTCAATTGGGTTTAAGTCAGGGCTCTGGCTGGGCCATTCAAGAACAGTCACGGAGTTGTTGTGAAGCCAATCCTTCGTTATTTTAGCTGTGTGCTTAGGTTTATTGTCTTGTTGGAAGGTAAACCTTCGGCCCAGTCTGAGGTCCTGAGCACTATGGAGAAGGTTTTCGTCCAGGATATCCCTGTACTTGGCCGCATTCATCTTTCCCTCGATTGCAACCAATCCCTCGTCCTGTCCCTGCAGCTGAAAAACACCCCCACAGCATGATGCTGCCACCACCATGCTTCACTGTTGGGACTGTATTGGACAGGTGATGAGCAGTGCCTGGTTTTCTCCACACATACCGCTTAGAATTAAGGCCAAAAAGTTCTATCTTGGTCTCATCAGACCAGAGAATCTTATTTCTCACCATCTTGGAGTCCTTCAGGTGTTTTTTAGCAAACTCTATGCGGGCTTTCATGTGTCTTGCACTGAGGAGAGGCTTCCGTCGGGCCACTCTGCCACAAAGCCCTGACTGGTGGAGGGCTGCATTGACAGTTGACTTTCTACCACTTTCTCCCATCTCCCGACTGCATCTCTGGAGCTCAGCCACAGTGATCTTTGGGTTCTTCTTTACCTCTCTCACCAAGGCTCTTCTCCCCGATAGCTCAGTTTGGCCGGATTATGGATTATGGAGGCCACTGTGCTCTTAGGAACCTTAAGTGCAGCAGAAATTTTTTTGTAACCTTGGCCAGATCTGTGCCTTGCCACAATTCTGTCTCTGAGCTCTTCAGGCAGTTCCTTTGACCTCATGATTCTCATTTGCTCTGACATGCACTGTGAGCTGTAAGGTCTTATATAGAAAGGTGTGTGGCTTTCCTAATCAAGTCCAATCAGTATAATCAAACACAGCTGGACTCAAATGAAGGTGTAGAACCATCTCAAGGATGATCAGAAGAAATGGACAGCACCTGAGTTAAATATATGAGTGTCACAGCAAAGGGTCTGAATACTTAGGACCATGTGATTATTTCAGTTTTTCTTTTTTAATAAATCTGCAAAAATGT
Organism: Anabarilius grahami; assembly: GCA_003731715.1. NCBI lineage: Eukaryota > Metazoa > Chordata > Actinopteri > Cypriniformes > Xenocyprididae > Anabarilius > Anabarilius grahami. The sequence continues at coordinate 2,633,790 of RJVU01059333.1, read as the reverse complement.
CAACAATTCTGTGTTTTTCTGTCAATATGGGGTGCTGTGTGTACATTGAGGAAAAGAAATGAACTTAAATGATTTTAGCAAATGGCTGCAATATAACAAAGAGTGAAAAGTTTAAGGGGGTCTGAATACTTTCCGTACCCACTGTATATGTAGTACCTCTTCCGTGCATGTACTCACTTTAACTTTTCAGAAAACATTAGTTTTTTGTAATTTTCTGTTGTTTAAAGTGTCAAAATATCATGTGGTGCGACCGTCCGGCCATAACTTCTGTTTTGGAAATAAATTACATTTTAATATATAAAAAATAGAAAACAGTTATTTTAAATGTTAATAATATTTCACAATATTACTTTTTTACTGTATTTTTCATCAAATAAGTGCATCATTGGTAAGAATTAGTGACTTCTTTCAAAAACTATACTGACCTCACACTTGTAAAAGGTTGTCTATAAATATCAATTAATATTTCATGCTCATTTAATGCTCATTTCCTTAGGTTTTTTTAACATTTAAATTACACTTGTCATCATTGAACACTCACTTAATTGTTCAAAATGATAACACTGTTAAATGTAATCTTTAGCAAATCTCAAAATAGTTTTATTTCTCATACTGTACATTATAATGTTCATGTTGGATTTAAAATCATTTTCATTTGTTGTGTTCTTTTTTTTAATGTATCTATTTAGACAAATTAGTACATTTTTTTTTTATGTCTGCCATTAAGTAGAAATATCAGTGCATCACTATTACTTAAAGGTCTTAAAGGTAAAACAGCATTTTGTAGTTCTAGGGGTCATAAAGAAGGTAGGGAATGTATGGAAATTATGGCAGGAAACCTTGAGTAACAATATAAGTGGTCTTTGGGGAAACAAATAAAATGTTACAAAAATGTCCCTTTTAATATGATTAAAATACCACTGATGAGCCTGAAATATTTTATCGTTTTCTTCCTATAGATCACAGAGAAAGGCTTTGCCCCACTGTTGCAGTTTGCTTACACAGCCAAGCTGCTACTCAACAGGGACAACATCCAGGATGTCATGTGCTGTGCAGAATTCCTGGGCATGCACAACCTCGAAGACTCCTGCTTCCACTTCCTACAGGCCCAGATGAAAGGTGAGGTTGATGGCATCCACACCAGCCAGAATCTTCCATCAGAAGACGGAAACGTGCGGCCGAGTGACTCCAAACCTCTACTGTTCGGATCAAGGCTTCACCCTGAAACTGAGCAAATGAAAGTCACCGACAACTTCCATTCTCCAACCTTCGACCTCCCTCGTTATCCCAAATATCGAAAGTACCATCAGGTTCATGCTAAGCACAACGCAACCACCTCCTCACACAGCAGTACCTCAAGCTTTCATGGCTCCTTGCAGGACACCGTCACCAGCAGCGATGCTCGGGGCCAGGATCTGTCAAAGGTGAAGGCAGAGCGAGCCAGTGGAGAAGTCTGTGTACCACTAGAATTGTCTGAGTTGGAGCAGGATGGTCTGGTCAGGGGTAAAGGCTGTGACATAGAGATGGACATGGAAATGGAGTTTGAAGGAAGGCAACTTAGTTCAACACCCACTGAATTGCCTGTGAGCAAAAGTTCACCAGTGTGCCTGAGCTCCCTTGTTAAAAAGGAAGTCACTCCTTCGGATGATTATCTTACCACTGATCTGCAGCCCGCCAGCAAAAGCTCTCCCGTTCGAGAACAAGAAGTTGCTCCAGGTGACTTCCAAAAGGACTATCAGGCTTTCATTGGGGGACTTGATGTGATGTCCTCAGAGAAGGTTGAGAAATTAACTGATGGGGTGTCCCTCAAGTCACTTTCCTTTGATAGGATCTGTTCGCAGGAAGCTGAACAGGAGAGCGACCGAAAAAGCGTCATCTTCTCCTCTCGGACCTCCTACCATCTGGTGGCACCTGCGCACTCTTATCCGGGTGAGAACTGTTTGGGGCAGGAAACCCCGGAAGACCTATGGGCAGGTTCCAGTCAGTCATTCCCCTGCTCCCAAACACTGTCCCCTACTTCTGTCTCTCAAGAGCCCCAGTTGCCCTACCGCCGACGCCCAAAGAGCAGTTGTCCGGTGCCCATTAAAATGTGTCCTCGCTCATCTCGTGCGGAAAGTCACATCAGAACCTCCAGCTCTTGCTCTTCCTACTCCTACGCTGAGGATGGAAGTGGAGGATCTCCTTCTAGCCTGCCCCAGTTTGAGCTCTCTACCTCTCCTTGTTCCACCATGGCGCGATGCCTGGCGTTCGAACACCGGGAGCATAGCACGTCGGGGACACCAAAAATCAAGTGTGAGAAGTCATATGACACTAATTCCAGTGATGAATCTGGATCTTTTTCTGATGGAGATAGCGAATTGTTTACCACCAAAGAGCACAGTCAAGAGGTTGGTACACACTTTGGTCCATCTTTAAAAGAATTAGTTTCACTTTTGTTGATTCTGTATCCCAAATAATGTAAGTAAAAATAAGTAGAAATTAAAACTATTAATCGAAATAAAACAAAATATATTTACTATTTTTCATATTGAAATCACAATTTATTTCAGAAAAATCTCAATTTGATTATTGTTTTCATTCCTCAAAATCCTTTCATTCCTTTTCAATCCTGTTGCAGTGGTTAGCGCACTTGCTGTCGACATTTGAGCTATTGATGGGCAAAAATTCAAATCTGATACTTGATTGCATTTAAAAGCAACATCTTCATGAATAAATATGAAAAATATAATCATTGCAAAACATTCCCACATGATTCCCGAGCTTCTGAGATTGAGAATAAAGCTGCAGGAACTTGGCAAACACTGGAGGGTTGCCATGGCAATAAGCTCTGAGCCGTTCTTGTTCCTTAGGTCCCAATGACATAATTGTTCCTCCTCCTGACAACACTGATACATTGCCAGTTCAAGAATCTGTGTATGATAATTTGTTGTCTAATTGACTCTCATTGACTTTGATTTTTGATGACCCAATTGAGGAGTTGTTGTCAGTATACAAGTGACTATAGAGATCTTTTTTTTAATTTTTTTTTTTATGGGATTCTCAGAAAGATTTTTGAAAGCAGCTGCATAAATCAGATATTTTCACAGCAGCTTTATGAAACCGATAGCTTCAGATTCTACAATCTAATTGGATGAGCTGCCTTCTAAGCCACTGTAAAATAGCTGATATATGCACAGCTGTGACCAAACATTAGTTCTATATTAATGTGCCAAGTTAGGGACCTTAGGGAAATGCATTGCGCAAACAGAATACAGGCACACATATTATTTCATAGTATTCTATACAGTGATAAAGGCTATGTCATTAGCATTGAAGTATAAATATACTTTATTATCATGAAAATACCCAAGAAGGCTCGAAGAACTCAGATAAACCATATATTGTCGTAGTCGTGTGTTTGTTAATCATGTTTTATCAATCAAAGCGTTTCAATCTTCTGTTTATTAAGCTACAGAGATAGTATGATGCCCAAAGGGATTTCCTGGAATCATGTGCGTTATCGCACTTTGGGGAATATTTGGAGTTTCTGTGTGAGGGCGCCCTCTGGCTTTCAGATGGAGCAGCATTTACTACTGATCACAGAGCCGTGCTTCACTGACAAGATGCGCATAAAAAAAAATCACAGCCTTTGCCAAATTTCGATTAATCATGCAGCCCTATAGCCTGGATGCCAGCCGAACTTAGCCCCGCCCACAACATTTTGAGGTCGGGGAGTTCGGTCTGGACTCGATCCGTAGAGGAGTAATTATGCCCGATCAGAAACTGTTCGGACCAATCACATTGTCAGGGCGATGATTGACAGATTATCACCAGAAACGTAATCAGCCACGCCATCAAAGAGCGCTTGGGTTGAATTAGTTTACAACAATGATGGCTGGTGTTGAAGAACTGAGATGTGTAGATTCCGCCATCGCGTCCGTTATAGAAGATATCGACAGCGCATTAATTTTAAAAGATTTAAAAATTATTTTTACAACACCGGCAAAGATTGTTTACGCTCATCATCTTCTAGTTCCAGCATGTGTGCGGTTGAGTTCTGTTGACAACTATGCGTCGCTCAACACACGTCACTTACTCTGTAGCTCTGATTGGTTGTAGGTCTATCCAATTGAGGTCTTTCCTGGATCGGTTGAAATACGCCCCCATAATCAAAGCCCAATGGAGCAGTATCAGACTCATATTCTGACTAGAATTGAGTATGACCACGTCAGGCTAGCAGCCCTAGCTACAGTGTTGCAAATCGCATTGTAATTAGAAACCTTTGATGGTCTTCAGACTACAGACCTTGAACACAAATAAGCACAAGACCGTTTGAAAGCACCTGCCTATCAATGGGTAATGAATTGAGTCGAAATAGTCTTTTCTACTGAACCCGCAGTCCACCCTTGCCTATTGATTCCTGACCCGCAACCACACCGCAAATGACAACGTAAATATTATTCCACACATTACATCAAATATTAGCGGTTCACCCATCACATTAGCGGTTCTCCCACATGCAGGACTCTGAGCTGCGCCCTCTACTGTATAGGCATGAATTCGCATTTCCTTCAGCCTGACAAAAGAGCTAGCTCAAGCCAGATGAGAAAAAGTTACGCAAAAGTAACATAACGCATTACCTTCCATAAAAAGTAACTAAGTAAATAGTTACTTTTTTTTGTAAAATGATAATGTCTTACTATCTTAAGGAGTGTGTTTTTTTTAACTGAGAAATTAGACAAAAAATACTTGTTTTGCAGTTTGCTATATTATTTCAGAATAATTGTTTATTATAATTGTCAATAATAATAAATGTTATTTTATTATTTAACTATTGTGAGAATACAATAGTACGTGTCCAAAACACCTTGGTAATAACATGCTACTTTTTTTATTAGTCTCAAATAAAAGAAAAATGAGGTTAAAACAAAATGCAAAATTTCCACCCAATATAGCGTAGAAATCTCTGCAGAAACAATCTTTCTATAGCCGTCTTTATTCTGTCCTTCACTCCGCCGGAGCTCAAAGCTCCCAGCTGCAGGTCCCCAGACAGAAGTGGGGCAGCGGCCCCCAGGCTCCCATCTGATGATGGGCCGCTTCACCTCACTGGCTAACAGATGAGCCCTACTTCACAGTATGAGTGTCTTCTCCCAGAAACGACCTGACTTCAGAGAGAAGGAAAGGAGAAAACGTGCCTGTGCTGCTGGAAGCCTAATCTGTCATTCTAGCCTTATTACAGAGCTCTGTGTAGTAGAGTGGTTAAATATAGACCTCCATTTTACACAGACTGAGCAGTGGCACAAGGTCACCGCAGAGAGAGGGAGTATTCGTCATGGTGATCACTATGACGGACTCCCTTGGCAGAGTTTTAAGTCAGGTTTCATCTCTTATATTGCACTGAAACAACAATACAGGTTATACTCTGTTTGCAAAATTTGTAATTGAACCATAATATGTCCTGTGCACATTTTCATTTGCATGACATTTGCAGAGCTGTACTGCGATTGGCTGAACCATCTAAAGACAGTAAAATGAAGCTCTTTGCTGAAGCTTGTTACAAGCACCCTACATAAATCCTTCATCACATGTAAAGAACAAAAGTTTGACCCAACAGCTGATCTGAATGGAAATTTAAATTCTTTTAAAATCTGTCAAGAATGTCTGCATGTTTTTGATAGTTAATATAATGAAATATATTATAGCAATTTTAAATAACTGTTTTCTATTTTAATATATTTTGAAATGTATTAATTCACCTTTGTCGTCACAGAAATATTCAGCATCATTACTGCAGTCTTCAGTGTCACATGATCCTTCAGAAATCAATCTAATATGCTGACATTTCTTATTATCTGTGCTGAAAATAGTTAATTATTAGCTAATTAATGTTTTTGTGGAAATATTAATTTATATATTTTTTTTTAGGACTCATTGATGAATAGAAAAGTTCAAAAGAACAGCATTTATTTGAAATAGAAATATTTTAACATTATAAATGCCTTTACTCTCACTGATCTGACACTCAATTGATCAATTTAATGTTTCCTTGCTGAATAAAAGTGATAATTTACTTGAAAACAATCTTAATCCATAAAATCTTACTGACCCCAAACTTTTGAATGGTATCGTATACCCTAAAATGCTTTATTATGTGTAAAAGACCAAAAATATCAACTGATCTGATATTGAATAATTTTATCATCATATAGCATTTATGTGAAAATCTGTCAAGAATTTGACTAATAACTAATATATATTCTGATATTGTTCATATTCTGATATTTTCTTCCTAAACTTTTGTTTTATATTTGATGAGTTTGATAAGTTTTCAAGGAGGAAACGAGGCCTGCACTATCAGGGCTCTGAACGCAAATAAATAAAACACTTCATACAAGTTAGATGGCAGTGTCATCTAGTGGTGAAGCATCATATTTTGTGGTGTGAAGGATGTGTGAAATTTGCCAAATAAATATATTATAATTGTTTTGTAATTTGTTTATATTTGCTTTTTCCAGCATATAAAGTAGCATATGTTGCAATAAATGCATCTAACTATAATGCACTGTACACTTGCAGGTGAAACTGCCTTTCTCAGTCGACCAGATCACAGAGCTTCCACGCAACGACTTTCAGCTGATGATAAAGATGCATAAACTGACCTCGGATCAGCTAGACTTCATCCACGACATGAGACGCCGCAGTAAAAACCGCATCGCAGCTCAGCGCTGCAGGAAAAGAAAGCTGGACTGCATCCAAAACCTGGAGCGTGAGATTCACAAATTGGTAGGCAACACAAGTGTTTGCTTGCACGCTCCACCAGAATCTAGATTTTTTTGTGCCACCTTCATTACTATGTGTGTTTCTCCTGCTTAGGTCTGCGAGAGACAGAAGCTCCTAACCGAGCGCAGCCATTTAAAGACCTGCATGGGGGAGCTGTGGGAAAACTTCTCCTTTCTGTCTCAGGAGGTCTGCAGGGAGGAACAATGGAGTCCGGATCAGTCTCGATCTCTATATAATGTACAACCAGACCCAGTTTTATCTTGTTCAGCTGGTGCAGACCTTAGAATATCTCCCAGTCCAACCAGTATAGACATCACCCTGACCTCACATGGCAGCATAGTGTCATCCCCTGACTGTCACACCATAGCCGATCCTTCACACCCGCATATTAGAGTGGACAGAGATGCTGTGCCGCCCCAGGACACTGTCACCTCTGTGAGTTCCGAGCCATTCCAGATGGGGAGCTCAAGTGTGACGATTGATTTCTGCCAGGAAATGACCGAGAAGTGTACAACAGAAGAGCTCCCTGAAAGAAACTGAGTCTGGTAAACTGCATTTTTATCTTTTAACACAAGTATTGGTTCAGTACGTGTTCAAATGTTACTTTTTTTCTTCTTCTTTTTTTCCCAGTGTTAAGTTTTATTTGTTGCTATTTTAGGTTACTGTTCTGTTTACATGTTGCACCTGATTTGTTTTTGTGTGTAACTGGATGTGTTCTCGTACATACTGTATAGGATGCTAAAATCATTTATCACTTTCACTTTCATTCATATATATGTGTATGTGTATATATATATGAATACATACGCACACACACACACACACACACACACGATATATATATATATATATATATATACACACATATATATGGTTCTCAGATTTATCTCAGGAATTGCAGACTTTGTTTTTGTGGCAAGGTAACTTCAAATCATGCAGCATATGCAAATGTGATATTGAGTGTTTTGAAAGTGTTTTGCACCTATTGTGCGTTCAAGCATTCCTAATGTGCGTAAAGAAAACACGAAATCAGATAACAGAGAAACTAAACAGCTGCTCACCTGAATTTGCAAGAAGCTGAGCAATCTGTTTTTCCACACAGAGAAATGAACATCTGATCTCTTTCTCCCTCTACAAAAGGTCAGAATAGATCATAAATGACGATTAGCTGCCTATGTGATCCTCCAATATTTTGTGATGAAGCACCATTTGATACGGTCCAGATTTTTTCTACAGATTTTTCTGAAGCTCAGTTTTCTAGACTGTTAAAATGTTTGATCAGGGATGTCTGTTATGTATAAAACTCTCAAAGCAAACATTAGTAAATTACTCATTCTGACTTTGTTTATTTTGGCAGCTCACATTTAGATCTCTCTGATCTGACTTGATTCCTTCAGGGTGTTACGCACATTATCATTTTACTGTTGTCAGATAAGCAAATCAATATTATTTTTCTCTTATGTTTTGGTTATATATTGGTGGTGGGTGTGGACCTTTATCATTTTTTAAATGTTAAAAAGTTTGTACACGTAACTACACTCCGCTCCCAGTGTTCAATTATTTCCGCGGTTCTAATGTTTTCACCGTTAAAAGTTTCCAATACTGTCCCTCCTTCCATTCAGTGTAATTATAACACTTTTACATGTTTGATTTATTTACATGAGGTGAAAGTTCAAGCCTTAAGGTGACAACAGTTGGAAAAATCTCAATGCTGCATTACATTGTTGTTGCTTTAAGTGACTTCATCTGTATTGTCACAATACTAAAGTTCAAAGGTGAGATGGGGTATATGTTTTACTGTTTTAATTAAGTCTATTTACTTCAAATTATTGTGAACTGCATGATTTTAATGACAGATAAGACATGATTAAAGCTGTGTTTTTAATATTTTGTTTGTACCAAAACTTTTGGGATTCTGATTGAACATGTGACATGTTAGCTTAAGTCTGTATTGGCCAAAAATCAAATGGTTGTGGCCTTAAAAAAATCTCATTTAGTCATGTGGGCTAATTTGTGCACCATAAATGACGACTCCCAAATAATTGACTGTCAAGAATTCAAATGTCTTACAAATGACCAGATTAAATTCTTAAGAATTCTGTGCATATTTTGAAAATTTTTTTTTTTTTTTTTTTTTNTGACCATTTGCATTTGGATTTGGATAAAGCATTTTATCATGCCTTTGTTATGATGCACCACAGTTGTGATATGAATACTGTGATAAGGGCAAATATTAATATTCATTATTAGTTTACATGCAGTAGGGAGAGTTTGGACATTCGCAGATCTACCTGTAAAATCAATATACCTCTCGTCTCGGACAAGGTCTGTAGCAGAACTGGTTTACAACCTTTTTAAAAGACGTTTTACAATCATTTATTTTATGTAGATTTTGTATGTATTGTACATATTCTGTTTATAGTTATTTGTGGGATTCTTTCAAAATGATTGTTTTGCTTTCTTTTGTTAATTAAATCTTGAAAAGTTGTGACCTCAATGTTCATAATCTGTATTTGTTACATTCTTGAATGTGTCCACATTGAATTTGTCTACTAGGATATTAAATAAATTGCCAAGCATGTTTTATGCAGATTGAATGTGTTTTGCATCATTTGCTCTGAGGAATATAAAATTTGCATGATCTGTATTCACCCTGAATTCAAACACAAACACTTTTGGAAATAAGAAAACTTTTTATTTTCTTCGTAATTTGATGTAAGGATCCATCAGCTTGCATCACATTTTATGGATGTAAGCTAAATGATTTAATGTTCTCTCTTTTTTTGCCAGCTGTCTGAAGGTCTGAAGCTTTTATAAATATGCATAGATGTATTTTGGCTTCCATAATTAGACATGGAAAAGCTATACACCATGCTTTACTGGTAAATTAAGGTGCTTGCAATTAAAAAATGAACGGTACAAAACAGCACTATTTATACCACAATAAAGCTGCATTAAAACAGTGCTTCCCCAGCAGAGCAGATCAGAGTTAAACCATTTGTTGCTGATATCTCCATTCATTTCTGCTCATGAACGGCCTGTTACATTCCTGTTGTCCTTCTGTCCTTCTCACTTTCACTTTTTCATGATGGAAGAGATATCCAAGAATACACTCTGTAAAAAAAAAAGACATTTTCATGTCAGTAAACAAATTAGGCACACATTTGAAAAACTATAATTCATATTATCATTATTCATTATTTACACAATTTCTATTAGTTCTAAGAGTTTTAGCAGAATTATTTTGTTAACCACAAAATCTATTAATTTTACTGTTCTAAAATAAATACGTAAATTCCATATATAAACATATACACTTAAAAAAAAAAAAAAGGTACGGTGCTTGTCACTGGGGCAGTACCCTAAGATACAAAAGTGAACTAATTCTGGTACTACTGTGTGCTTTTAAAGTACTAATCTGTACTGTTTAGGGGTAAATAAGGTACAAAGACCTTTTCACTTTTGTACCTTTGGATACTGCCCCAGTGACAGAGCCGTACTTTTTTTTTCTGAGAGTGTATGCAAAAAAAATCATTTTGGATATGAAAGCTTTTACATGTCCATCTGAGTGGTTGTGTGTCATTTGTGTCTACTTGCCATGGACATCCGTCGTCCCCCCCCTGGTGGTGGGTTCATGGGCAGGTCGTTGAGGGAGCCCAGCTCGGACTCCGAACTCCTAGTGGAGGGACAGGACGGACTGCCGGACATGCTGTCTGAGGGCATACGGACCATGAAACTGGCTTTTCTGTTTGGTTGACAAAAGTCGCTCTCGGAGGACTCCAAAGTATCGTTTCCCAGGTCCGGCAAGCGGCTGGGCCTGTGCAGAGCGTTGCGAAGGCAGGCTGGTATTTCGGTATGACTCTCAGAACCCGGATGACCCGGGTTAAAAGGCCTAGCGTCTCTCTCTGAGCCGTTACTGCTCTCTAGATGCTGGTCTCGGTTTTCCCGGTCCTCTAGCAGCTCCATGGACGCCTGGGAGTGCAGTTCATGGATCATTCCCTGGCTAGGCTGGCGCATTTGGCGGGGCTGCTGGGTTATGCAGGACACCGGGAGGGTGGCCGCGGCAAAACTGTTGTGCCGCAGCATGTTGTTGCTTGAGCCGACGCAAGCGCTGGTAAAGAACAGCGGTGGGTCCGTTTGCCCCGGTGGGATAAAAGTTTTCAAATGCGGGTTTTTGTGGGGCGACAAGTCCGACATCACACACAGTTGCTGAATGGTCGAATGCTTGGGTTTGCAAAGACTGTCGTCCTCGACAAACTTGAGTCCGCTTAAAGTCTGTTTAATTTTTCTCACCCCCAGGTGGGATATTTCCATGAGGTTGAGGAACAATGAAACCCCTGCAATGACAATCATGAAAACCATGAAGATGGTCTTCTCCGTCGGCCTGGAGACGTAACAGTCCACGCTGTTCGGGCAAGGCACCCTCTCGCACTTGTACAAAGGATCCAGCCCTATGCCATATAAGATATACTGCCCCACAATGAACGCCACTTCCACCACTGATCTGGTAAGGATATGAATAATATATGTGCGCAGCAAGGAGCCCCTCAGAGGAGCCTTCTTCATTTTCTTCTGCTCCTCCAGCCTCCTCAGTTCCTTCTCCAACTTCTTGTGCTCCTCCAAGAGGGGCTCTGTTTCTTCCAGCTCTGCTCTCAGCTGGATTTTCCTCCTGTGTCGTTCTTTCTCCAAAGCCCTCAGCCGGTACAGAGCATGTCCCATGTAGACCAGCGAAGGCGAGGAAACAAAAATGATCTGCAGTACCCAGAAGCGAATGAGCGATATCGGGAATGCCTGGTCATAGCAGACGTTCTTGCATCCCGGCTGGTCCGTGTTGCAGATGAACTCGCTTTGCTCGTCCACCCAAACGTCCTCGGCCGCCACGCCAAGAACCAACATCCGGAATATGAACAGGATGGTCAGCCAGATTTTACCCACGATGGTGGAGTGAACATGAACCTCCTCTAAAATGCTCCCCAACAAGTTCCAGTCCCCCATCTTCACCGCCACATGTCAGTGCTTAGTTTAAGACAAAAAAAATATGAGTTTAGCCTACTGCTCAAGTTGGTCTATTCTTTATTCTTCGGCATTTATGCATTAGCAGACATGCATTAGGTATCCGACAAACAAAGAAATGATGTTTGACGTAAATTGCAAGTCTAACAGACATGCACATGCAACAACAAACTGCTTGTATTTCATTTTGCACAAAATGAGAGTTCATAGACACAACAAACTAAGCTAATCAAAGCATTATCCGCAAAACCAAACTAAAATGCACTTACATTTCAGTGGGATTTGCTGTCTAGTTTCCTTGGTATATAAACAAGCATGTTTTCTCCAACAAGGAAAATCATTCCTTCATTTTACAGCAATGGAGTTTGCGCATTAAAAATGCAGCTAGTCTCTCAGCATAATGTCGGCTACAGTGAATGTTCCCCACAGTTGTTGCATGCAGCGAGTTCACAGGATGTAGAAATTGATCAGAAGCTGACGGGACAATGCCCCATGGCAGATCTTATTAAGCAATTGCTGAAAACAGCACCCCCACACACATAAAAAGTTGCCGCGATGCCAACCAACCGAATGTCCCTCATGCAGTCAATACAATGTTCTGCCACACAAAATATCAAGATATCATGCAAGCCGTATTCATGCAATCCCACTTATTTTGGCTCAATTACTGGGTTGACTCGAACAACAAAATGGGTCTCAAACTTTTGTAAGCATGCATATTCATTCCATTTAACCATTAATCTTAAGTCAGCCAATTAGTCAAGCCCAGTTTCATTGCGAACTGCATTGATTGTGATCTTTTTTATCTGACCGAGCACATAGCACAAAACGATACATGTGAAATATATCATCTCTATTTCACCATTTTCCTTTGTGTTCCCCTTTGAGTTTGTGCTGAAGCTTTCCATGTTGTTTACGTTTGCGAGCACTCAATGTCAAATGAAAGACCTTGCACTCGATTGCATCAGGCCCCCCCTCCTAAACTCAATCCATCAATACTGCAGTGATTTGTTTAGCATGTTCTTTTTTCTGGTTTTATGTGCCACAAATCTCAATAAAAGCATATTTTCACAATATTGTGCTTTTACCCTATAAATCCAATAGCAATTGATTCAAAACAAAACAAAACATGGTTTTATATTGAAACAACAGGAGGGAACATGGCAAGCCATGGTCCACCAATCAGCACGTGCACGTGATTTTGTTATCCTGATTCGTCCCTGCCCAAACCTCTCAGGCACTGCACAACTGGATCATCTCGCCGATCACACTACATGCTTCATAAAATGACCAGCCGTCCCTCAGGGCCTTTAATTAGCTTTCCATCACATGCTGACAGAGTCAATGGGGGATTGATTTGATTTTCCCTTGCAGAAGCTTGAACTGCAAATGCCAGAAGTTACATCAGGAACGTTGCATTACATAATGAGTTCATACGGTAGCAAGTATAGACTGTAAAAAAGAAAAAGAAAAAAAGAGAGAGAACGGACGGCAGAACATCCTCTATTAGTCTTTGTTCAGTGGTTCTTCATTTGATCTAATTGCCTTGATTGGGGCCAAAATGTACACAGTGAATTTTTTTTTGAGGAACTGTTTTATTGGAATTGGGGGAAATTGTAGCATACTAACGTGCAAAAATAGTCATATTTGTGCTGTAACCATATGTCTGACAGTCTTGCTCCATTGTGAATGTGCAACTTTTGTACATTTCACTTATTATGCAGCTGCTCACCAAATAAATAATAAAACAACAAAAAAGCTTTACCTTTGTACCATACAGGTCCTTTTAAAAAAATTAGCATATTGTGATAAAGTTCATTATTTTCCATAATGTAATGATAAAAATTAAACTTTCAAATATTTTAGATTCATTGCACACCAACTGAAATATTTCAGGTCTTATATTGTTTTAATACTGATGATTTTGGCATACAGCTCATGAAAACCCAAAATTCCTATCTCAAAAAAATTGCATATCATAAAAAGGTTCTCTAAACGAGCTATTAACCTAATCATCTGAATCAACTAATTAACTCTAAACACCTGCAAAAGATTCCTGAGGCTTTTAAAAACTCCCAGCCTGGTTCATTACTCAAAACCGCAATCATGGGTAAGACTGCCGACCTGACTGCTGTCCAGAAGGCCATCATTGACACCCTCAAGCGAGAGGGTAAGACACAGAAAGAAATTTCTGAACGAATAGGCTGTTCCCAGAGTGCTGTATCAAGGCACCTCAGTGGGAAGTCTGTGGGAAGGAAAAAGTGTGGCAAAAAACGCTGCACAACGAGAAGAGGTGACCGGACCCTGAGGAAGATTGTGGAGAAGGACCGATTCCAGACCTTGGGGGACCTGCGGAAGCAGTGGACTGAGTCTGGAGTAGAAACATCCAGAGCCACCGTGCACAGGCGTGTGCAGGAAATGGGCTACAGGTGCCGCATTCCCCAGGTCAAGCCACTTTTGAACCAGAAACAGCGGCAGAAGCGCCTGACCTGGGCTACAGAGAAGCAGCACTGGACTGTTGCTCAGTGGTCCAAAGTCATTCGGAAATCAAGGTGCCAGAGTCTGGAGGAAGACTGGGGAGAAGGAAATGCCAAAATGCCTGAAGTCCAGTGTCAAGTTCCCACAGTCAGTGATGGTCTGGGGTGCCATGTCAGCTGCTGGTGTTGGTCCACTGTGTTTTATCAAGGGCAGGGTCAATGCAGCTAGCTATCAGGAGATTTTGGAGCACTTCATGCTTCCATCTGCTGAAAAGCTTTATGGAGATGAAGATTTCGTTTTTCAGCACGACCTGGCACCTGCTCACAGTGCCAAAACCACTGGTAAATGGTTTACTGACCATGGTATTACTGTGCTCAATTGGCCTGCCAACTCTCCTGACCTGAACCCCATAGAGAATCTGTGGGATATTGTGAAGAGAAAGTTGAGAGACGCAAGACCCAACACTCTGGATGAGCTTAAGGCCGCTATCGAAGCATCCTGGGCCTCCATAACACCTCAGCAGTGCCACAGGCTGATTGCCTCCATGCCACGCCGCATTGAAGCAGTCATTTCTGCAAAAGGATTCCCGACCAAGTATTGAGTGCATAACTGAACATAATTATTTGAAGGTTGACTTTTTTTGTATTAAAAACACTTTTCTTTTATTGGTCGGATGAAATATGCTAATTTTTTGAGATAGGAATTTTGGGTTTTCATGAGCTGTATGCCAAAATCATCAGTATTAAAACAATAAAAGACCTGAAATATTTCAGTTGGTGTGCAATGAATCTAAAATATATGAAAGTTAAATTTTTATCATTACATTATGGAAAATAATGAACTTTATCACAATATGCTAATTTTTTGAGAAGGACCTGTATTTACCCCTAAAACAGTGTATATTAGTATCTTAAAAGTACATAATATACTGCATTGCATAGCAACGGACAACCAGTAGCGTGCCTCATATTCACATGCTTTGAACAGTCACGAAAACACTGTGCGTTGTAGGCCTAACAGTAGTTTCAGCGTTTGAGGTGAAAAATGTCAAACGGTGACAGAAAACATGTCAGTTGGAGTGAAGAAGATAGTTTAATTTTTACCTTTATAGTCCGAAAAATCCATTCAGGGTAAACTTAAAAGTCCTTAAAAGTATGATCGGCAATATGTATATATATATATATATATATATATAT
>RJVU01059333.1:2598031-2614653 GCA_003731715.1 Anabarilius grahami | reverse complement strand
TTATATCTATTTATTTTTTTGGATAAACCAGTCCTATTAACTTTCATTGTATAGAAAACTAAATCTATGAAATAAACATTTGTATTTACTTAATATATTTCTCCGGAGAGGAACAACACTTCATTTCCTAGAATGCATTACCCGTTTTGATTTCTTCTCCCTGTCATTCCAATTCGAACTTCCTGTGGGCTGTGGCCAATCCAAGTCACATTCCAGCTCAATGAAAGGAAGCCTTGAAAGAAAATTTTCAATTCTGAATCTTTATCAACCCTGTTATGAAAGATGGTCACAAAGATGGTAAGTAAATGATGACAGAATTGTATTATTCTATGACAGAATTTTTTTCTCCTCTACTAAACACTAAGCAAAGATATACTTAATCAGGTAACAGAGCACTGTGGTCTCAAAAAAGTACCACAAGCTACATATAATGATTGCTGTCAAAATGAAACTTTGATTTGGAGACAGTTCCATACATTTTAAATGAGTTCTGCATCCCTGTGTTTTACTATAGTACAATAAAACTCTACTTTAAAGTTTGCACTACCACAGTTAACAAAGCTCCAATCTATTTTATATTGCCACGACTTTCATATCAAGTGGAATCCAGGTATGTGGGCATTGTACTGTATGTGTCAAGAGTTGGTTTTAGTGTTAGTGCGAAGCCTCTGTAACTCTTCCTCCAGTGTGTTGATCTTCTCCAGTAGACTGGCTCTATCCTGCAGAGCTTTCTGTTCCGACACCGTCTCCGCTTCCTGGATCTTCCTTTCATACCAGCGTTCCAGCTGCGTGGAGACCGTCTCAAAGAAACGCTGCGTCACCTCCATGGCGTGCAAGTTTGCCCGCTCTTGAGTGAAGGTGACCTCCACGGGCCGCTGGGAAAACACCTCTAGGGTCTTCATGGTGCCGCGCTGCTGGGTTTGAGTGTGGTGTGCTTTAATCCTGTCCTTCAGGTGCCTGCTGTGTTTCCAGGCCAGGCCGAGTGCTGGTTCTGTATCGCTGTCATTAAATTGCTTGCTGGGTGTGGACAGGCTACTACTGGCACTGCTGTCACAGAGTTCATCCCTCTTGTCTGTCCTGGACTTTAAGACATCAACCTCCTGCAGTTCAGCTCGATGCCACTTGGGGTCAGCAGTCGCCATCTTCCGTGAAAGAGGCTTGTGTTTAACCATGGAAGGAGCTGTCAGGTTAAGATAATCATCTGTGTGAATACGGAAAGATACAATAATCAATCAATCTATCAATCTATCTATCTATCAATCGTCGGGATGTTTTACTGTTTAGAGTCATACTCTCATTAAATAAATGTTGCTAATTTAAATATGGTCTTATTTTAGAGTACAGCATATTACAAAACACACTGAAAAATCACTTAAAATAATAAATGTAAAGCCTAATGCTTAAAGTCAATATGAAATAAAAAATGAACCCTATTTACTTTCTTAATATATTTTTTCTGGTCTTTATGAACAATTCATTAGTTCACAGAGGAATGTTTCTTCATAATTTTTCATCAAAAACAACTTTTTCCTATTCCTATTTTTTTTTATTTTCTACATTTTACTCATAAAAATGTAATATTATGGCAGTAAAATGGGTTGGGGAGGCCAGTTTGTTATCTTTATATATATATACAGTGGGTACGGAAAGTATTTAGACCCCTTACATTTTTCACTCTTTGTTATATTGCAGCCATTTGCTAAAATCATTTAAGTTCATTTTTTTTCATCATTAATGTACACCCAGCACCCCATATTGACAGAAAAACACAGAATTGTTGACATTTTTGCAGATTTATTAAAAAAGAAAAACTGAAATATCACATGGTCCTAAGTATTCAGACCCTTTGCTCAGTATTTAGTAGAAGCACCCTTTTGATCTAATACAGCCATGAGTCTTTTTGGGAAAGATGCAGCAAGTTTTTCACACCTGGATTTGGGGATCCTCTGCCATTCCTCCTTGCAGATCCTCTCCAGTTCTGTCAGGTTGGATGGTAAACGTTGGTGGACAGCCATTTTTAGGTCTCTCCAGAGATGCTCAATTGGGTTTAAGTCAGGGCTCTGGCTGGGCCATTCAAGAACAGTCACGGAGTTGTTGTGAAGCCACTCCTTCGTTATTTTAGCTGTGTGCTTAGGGTCATTGTCTTGTTGGAAGCTAAACCTTCGGCCCAGTCTGAGGTCCTGAGCACTCTGAAGAAGGTTTTCGTCTAGGATATCCCTGTACTTGGCCGCATTCATCTTTCCCTCGATTGCAACCAGTCGTCCTGTCCCTGCAGCTGAAAAACACCCCCACAGCATGATGCTGCCACCACCATGCTTCACTGTTGGGACTGTATTGGACAGGTGATGAGCAGTGCCTGGTTTTCTCCACACATACCGCTTAGAATTAAGGCCAAAAAGTTCTATCTTGGTCTCATCAGACCAGAGAATCTTATTTCTCACCATCTTGGAGTCCTTCAGGTGTTTTTTAGCAAACTCCATGCGGGCTTTCATGTGTCTTGCACTGAGGAGAGGCTTCCGTCGGGCCACTCTGCCATAAAGCCCCGACTGGTGGAGGGCTGCAGTGATGGTTGACTTTCTACAACTTTCTCCCATCTCCCGACTGCATCTCTGGAGCTCAGCCACAGTGATCTTTGGGTTCTTCTTTACCTCTCTCACCAAGGCTCTTCTCCCCCGATAGCTCAGTTTGGCCGGACGGCCAGCTCTAGGAAGGGTTCTGGTCGTCCCAAACGTCTTCCATTTAAGGATTATGGAGGCCACTGTGCTCTTAGGAACCTTAAGTGCAGCAGAAATTTTTTTGTAACCTTGGCCAGATCTGTGCCTTGCCACAATTCTGTCTCTGAGCTCTTCAGGCAGTTCCTTTGACCTCATGATTCTCATTTGCTCTGACATGCACTGTGAGCTGTAAGGTCTTATATAGACAGGTGTGTGGCTTTCCTAATCAAGTCCAATCAGTATAATCAAACACAGCTGGACTCAAATGAAGGTGTAGAACCATCTCAAGGATGATCAGAAGAAATGGACAGCACCTGAGTTAAATATATGAGTGTCACAGCAAAGGGTCTGAATACTTAGGACCATGTGATATTTCAGTTTTTCTTTTTTAATAAATCTGCAAAAATGTCAACAATTCTGTGTTTTTATGTCAATATGGGGTGCTGTGTGTACATTAATGAGGAAAAAAATGAACTTAAATGATTTTAGCAAATGGCTGCAATATAACAAAGAGTGAAAAATTTAAGGGGGTCTGAATACTTTCCGTACCCACTATATATATATATATATATACATTTATTTTATATATGTATTTTATATATTTATAGATAGATAGATATAATTTAATAAAAATCAATTTTTAATAATTGCATCAATTTTCTTTTATATTATATTTAATAAATGCAATATGCTTCTTAGTTAAATGTACACATGATTTTAAGGATGTTTAGATATTTTACTGGAAATAATGATACTGATAAAAAAATAATAATTTTAACCTGAAGAACCATTCAGCTTCATCTCAAAATATCTCCTCCCAAACTCAAGACTTTTCACATCAGTGTTAGGAGCTGCTCCTGGGCTGGGTAACACATTGACGTAGGTGGCCAGTGAGCTGGAGCTCTCCTCAGAGACGAGCGACAGCAGCGGAAGACCCTCAGGGTCTGAGTCCACCAGAGAGTGATCCACCGATGGAGAGCGCAGGAGTTTGTAGTATTGTGTCTCGACAGGCTTTTGCACCTCAAAATCCTGAATCTTAGACATGCACCAGCTTTTTACAGCGTTGGAAGCAGCTAACTGCTTGAAAAATAAAAACAGAGCAAAATCAGCTTGATTAATCATGTCTAGACTGATGCGATAGTGGTCTTGCATCTCTTCTCTAGAGCTGATGTACCTGTTTTCTCTCGCCCTCCATGCGTTCCAGTGTGGCCCTCTGATTGATACGATAATGACACTCCATCCTCTCAGCCGACACACGCTCCTGCGTGAGTTTCTCAAGCACTTTAATCTGAACAGGAAGAGATCTAAGTCTCTAATACCCATGTTTTCATTGCTAAGTGTTTTTCCAATTTACTTTATCCATAGGGATTACAAAGAAATCTACAATAATGAGACATGCACTAAAACCAACCATGATCAAGTCTTTCTTAATCTAAGTTATTAAATGGTACTACTTATCTACATTTTTCAATTAAATTTTTTATTCAATTTCAAACCATTCCAAATCACAATAAGTTGCTTTTTTATATACTACTGTTCACAAGTTTGGTGTCAGTCAGTAAGACTTTTTTTTTTAAATACATACTTGTATTTAGCAAAGATGCATTAAATTTATCTAAAGTGAGAGTAAATACATTTATAATGATACAAAATATTTCTATTTCAAATAAATGCTGTTCTTTTGAACTTTCTATTCATCAAAAAATCCTGAAAAAAAGGATCAAGGTTTCCACAAAAATACTGAGCATCAAAATTGTTTTCAAAACTGATAATAAGATTCTTGAGCATCAAATCAGCATATTAGAATGATTTCTGAAGGATCATGTGACACTGAAGACTGGAGTAATGATGCTGAAAATTCAGCTTTGCCATCACAGGAATAAATTATATTTAAAAATATATTAGAATAAAAAAACTATTATTTTAAATTGTAATAATATTTCACAATATTACAGTCTTTACTATATTTTTGATTAAATAAATGTAGCTTTGGTGAGTAAAACATAAAAAAAAAAAATTACCATCCTTTTGAACAGTATGTATGTACATATTATATATTTTGTCTCAAAAGATGGCAGGTGAGTTACAAGGGAAAAAGTAAACAAAAAAGTGAAAAAGTTACAAAACCTGAAAAGACAAACCTGATGCTTGTGTTTTTGCTCTATTCTGCCGATCCTGCAGTTCATCTCCTCTTGGACAGTGTGAATTTCTGACCTCATCTCCATCTTTGTGGCTTTCAGCTTATTCTCCAGCGTTTTAATGAGGGGCTTACAATGACAGTCGTTTGCAGGAGCCTGTTTGCAGACAGTCACTGTTTAAGAGGTTTAAAACAAACAAATGCATTGCACTTTAGCTCTAATGTAGAGTTTACCTGCTTTATCTGTCCATCTTTATCTCTGTATAGTGTATAAAGCTGATAGGCTTTTCCAGGAGTTTGATCTTCCTCCTGAGAGCTGGGGCAGCTGTGTTTCACTCTCTGGGATGAAGATTCTCTCTCATGGAGCTGATATTCTCTCCAGGACACATGTTCCAACTTTTTTAATAGGAAAAACATATTTAGAACAGTTGTACTTTTTCAAGTGTTCATGTGATAGAGCAGGAATGATCTTAATAGCGTACTGTACACTATAGAAAATATTTTGTCGGGTAACTAAAAAAACTGGATATAAAGGGTTAGTTGACCCTAAAATTAAATTTCTTACTTTCAGAAACCCTCGGATTTCATCAAAAATATCTTAATTTGTGTTCCAAAGATGAGCGAAGGTCTTGCGGGTTTGGAACGACATGAGGGTGAGTAATAAATGACAGAAATTTCATTTTTGGGTGAACTAACCCTTTAAGACAAAAAAAAAACATATATTGAATCAACCTGATTATATTAGGTTATGCCAATAAAAGTAATTCAGATCATAAAGAAATAGGTTTCTTTAACTATTTACAGTGGATACATAGTATGATATATTATAGTATTCAATATTATAATAGGTATTAATTAATAATGATATTCATTTAATATCACTACCTTCCTTCTCGGACTCCTGATCTTTCTCCTCGTGCAGGGGCTCAGAGTTGCTGTGTTCCGTTCAGGTTGTATCCTGTGAAATACTTGATCGCTGTTGTTTGTGTCTTCAGCCACTTCAGTACAGTCCTGCACAATGATGGCAGTGCTCAGCGTGAGAGGGATTTTTAGACAAAAACAATCACATGGCCTCTGATCTCTTTTAGGGTTATGGAAGCTTAGTAGTCATGTGACATTTTCTTCTCACTGGCCTCTAGACCCCAATCATGTTACAAATGATGAATCTGCAGCAGCGCAGATGTCATTCTAGATGGGTGAATCTTATCTGAATGTTCCACCTTCTCTCGGGAGGGTTGAGCTCTGGGGAGGGACTGAGTGCTCTTCTGGGCCCGCAACACATCTCTTCTTTTTCTCACTGTCTTTCCACGAGCAAACCTCTGGACCTGAACAGGGACATAAAACATGAGTTAGAGAAGATATTGATAGAACAGGGGTGACGTTTGGATGGTTAAACCGTTCAATTAGCTCCTGCTGGTAGATGCAGTAACTACACCATTTGAGGGCACAAAGTGTCTTTTTCCATTGATGGCCATTCAAAAGTAAGTGTGTATTCTGACTAAATAAAAATTATTTGCAAGCTAAATCTTTACCCTCCACCGTGTCCCGAGCACTCAAGGCTGGATGATTGGTTCCTGGGGGCTGCAAGCGCTGATCGTCAGTGCCCCCCACCAGTTCCTTTCTTCCCAGAAGTGCATGAGGAAGTCACCAGTTCATGGAAGGCACCATTAACTGCCTGAAACAGTTCTGGGTCTACCTCAGTCTTCACTGCCCTCGATGGTGGAGCAGCCAAAGGTTATGCGGGGATGCCCCCAGTGGAGCGCCCTGTTGCGATGCATTTGTGTCCTCAGAGTGCCTCAACCTGGCGTAGCGATCCCAAGCACCTGTCCAAAGCCTGCAAGTTCTCGTCCACATTTGTGGGCAAGGCTTACCGAGTTGCGGGTCAGGCCACTTCTGCCTTGCATGCCATGGCCATCCTCCAAGCACACTAGATCAAGGAGCACAACTGCAAGGGCAGTGCTGACCCAGGGCTTATGCAGGAGGTGCGCACTGCTACCGACCTGGGTCAGGTGATGTCCACTCTTGTGGTCCAGGAACTCCACCTGTGGTTTAACCTGGCAGATATGAGGGAATCTGAGTGGGCCCGGTTCCTAAACTCCCCGGTCTCCCAAGCTGGCCTCTTCGGCGACGTGGTCGAGAATTTTGCCTAGCAGTTCTTGGCCACACAGAAGTACTCTGAGGCAATCAAACATATTCTACCCTGGTGGGTCGCTGCTGCTATCACACCACCACCGACTCAGTCTTCTCGACGCTGAGGGCGCCCCCCTGCGGCCTCCTCCACTTCCGTTTGGCCACAGTAGCAGCCTCCACCCAGTCAGACCCGGAGTCAGAGATGTCAGCTCTCCTGGAGATGGTAGCAGTACCACTCCTTCCCCCGGAGAAGAATCCTTTGTTTTCCTTTTCTTTCTGTTCAGAATCAGAATCAGAATCAGAAAGAGCTTTATTGCCAGGTATGTTGTTTACACATACTAGGAATTTGTTTTAGTGACAGAAGCTCCACAGTGCAACAGAGTAACAGCGACAAGACAAGACACATAATAAAAAGAATAAAATAATAATATACAAATTTACAAGATAGACAAAGTGCAACGAAAAAAAAGCAAAAAACAATATATAATATAGACAATTGTATGTACAGTTATGTGTGCAAATTTGAAATATAAATAAGTGTTTTAAGTAAATAATGTGTAATAGTGTTGTGTGTTCCATGTTTGTCAAGTGTTCATGAGATGGATTGCCTGAGGGAAGAAACTGTTCCTGTGTCTGGTCGTTCTGGTGCTCAGGGCTCTGTAGCGTCGACCAGATGGCAACAGTTCAAAGAGGGAGTGTGCTGGATGTGAGGGGTCCAGAGTGATCTTCTTTGCCCTTTTTCTCACTCTGGATAAGTACAGTTCTTGGAGAGTGGGGAGGGTTGTGCCAATGATTCGCTCAGCAGACCGGACTACCCTCTGTAGTCTTCTGAGGTCAGATTTGGTAGCTGAGCTGAACCAGACGGTAATTGAAGTGCAGAGGATGGATTCAATGATGGCAGAGTAGAACTGTTTCAGCAGCTCCTGTGGCAGGTTGAACTTCCTCAGCTGGCGAAGGAAGTACAACCTCTGCTGGGCCTTTTTCACAGTGGAGTCAATGTGAATGTCCCACTTCAGGTCCTGTGAGATGGTGGTGCCCAGGAACCTGAATGACTCCACTGCAGTCACAGTGCTGTTCATGATGGTGAGTGGGGGGAGAGCAGGGGGGTTTCTCCTGAAGTCCACGATCATCTCCACTGTCTTGAGCGTGTTGAGCTCCAGGTTGTTAAGACTGCACCAGACAGCCAGCTGTTCAACCTCCAGTCTGTAAGCAGACTCGTCTCCGTCCCGGATGAGGCCGATGACTGTGGTGTCGTCCGCAAACTTCAGGAGCTTGACAGAGGGGTCTTTAGAGGTGCAGTCGTTGGTGTAGAGGGAGAAGAGCAGTGGGGAGAGGACACAGCCCTGAGGGGCGCCGGTGCTGATGGTGCGGGTGCTGGATGAGAATTTTCCCAGCCTCACTAGCTGCTGCCTGTCTGTCAGGAAGCTGGTGATCCACTGACAGACAGAGGTGGGCACGGAGAGCTGAGTTAGTTTGGGCTGGAGGAGTGATGGGATGATGGTGTTAAAAGCAGAGCTGAAGTCCACAAACAGGATCCTCACATAAGTCCCTGGTCTGTCCAGATGCTGGAGAACATAATGCAGTCCCATATTGACTGCATCATCCACAGACCTGTTTGCTCGATAAGCAAACTGCAGGGGGTCCAGTAAGGGTCCAGTGATGTCCTTCAGATAAGCCAGAACCAGTCTTTCAAATGACTTCATGGCCACAGACGTTAGAGCCACAGGTCTGTAGTCATTAAGACCAGTAATTTTGGGTTTCTTTGGGACGGGGATGATGGTGGAGCGTTTGAAGCATGAGGGGACTTCGCACAGCTCCAGTGATCTGTTGAAGATCTGTGTGAAGATGGGGGCCAGCTGGTCAGCGCAGGTTTTCAGACAGGCTGGTGAAACGCTGTCTGGGCCTGGTGCCTTTCTTCTCTTGTTCTTTCTGAAGACATGGCGCACATCATCTTCACTGAACTGAATTGTAGGTGTGGGGGAGAGGGGGGTTGTTGGAGGTGTTAATGGTGATTTTTCAAACCTGCAATAAAACTCGTTCAGATCGTCTGCCAGTCGTTGATTCACCACAGAGCTGGGGGATGGTGTCTTGTAGTTGGTGATGACTTTCAGACCTTTCCACACTAAAGCTGTGTCATTAGAAGAGAACTGATTCCGAAGTTTGTCGGAATAATTCCTCTTTGCCACTCTGATCTCCTTTTCCAGTGTGTATTTGGCCTGTTTGCACAAGACTCTGTCCCCTTTTCTGCGAGCATCTTCTTTGGCCTGACGGAGCTGGCTGAGTTTTGCAGTGAGCCAGGGTTTGTCATTGTTGTAAATTAAATGAGTCTTTGTAGGAATGCACAAATCCTCACAGAAACTGATATATGAAGTTACAGTCTCTGTGAGCTCGTCCAGATCCCTGGCAGCAGCTTCAAAAACATTCCAATCAGTCCATTCGAAACAGGCTTGTAAAGCCCGCTCTGTTTCGGTGGTCCATCTCTTTACAGTCATTGCTACAGGTTTAGCTGATTTTAGTTTCTGCCTGTAGGTTGGTATGAGATTAACTAGACAGTGATCAGAGAGCCCCAAAGCTGCCCGTGGGACAGAGTGATATGCATCCTTTATTGCTGTGTAACAGTGATCCAGTGTATTGCTGTCTCTGGTGGGACAAGTAACCGCTTTATTAAAGTCCCCGAGAATGATTAGAACAGAGTCCGGGTGTTGTTGCTCGCTCTCTGTGATCATATCAGCGAGTATCTGTAAAGCCGAGCTCACGTGCACTTGTGGAGGAATGTAGACACTCACCAGAATGAACGAGCAAAACTCCCGCAGCGAATATTACGGCTTGCAGTTAATGAAGAGTGTTTCAAGATCTGGACAGCACATCTTCTTTAACACAGTTACATCTGAACACCACCTTTCGTTGATTTAAAAGCACGTCCCGCCGCTGCGCGATTTCCCCGTTGATTCTGCGTCGCGATCTGATCTAAACAGCTGAAAGCCCGGCAGACTTAACACGCTGTCCGGAATGGCGTCGTTCAGCCAGGTCTCCGTGAAGCACAGAGCAGCCGAGTTCGAAAAATCCTTATTTGTCCGGGAGAGCAGAAGGAGTTCGTCCGTTTTGTTGGGCAGAGAGCAGAGATTCGCCAGATGGATGCTAGGCAGCGGCGTTCTTAATCCGCGCTGTCTGAGCTTCACGAGGGCGCCGGCGCGCTTCCCCCGTCTGCGCGTCCTGAAGCGTCTAAACAGCGCTGCCGCTCCGCCGACTACAACATTCAACAAAACGTCTGAATAATCGAAATCCGGTAAAAGATTTTGTGGTGTGTACTGCTGAATGTTCAGCAGTTCATCCCTGGTAAAACTGATGGTGTTTGAAAAACAAAAAACAGGAAAAACTAACAAAAACAGAACAAACACTGAAGAGCTAAGCACTGTGGCTGCCATGCGCGGCGCCATCTTACTTCAACTTCTGAAGTAAGTTGAAGTTCTGAAGTTGAAGTTGAAGTTCTGTTCCACCCAAATTCTCAAAAAAAGAGCTGTTTCCTCTACCTCCGGGTCCCAAGAGGGCGCGGATGACAGTAGGTGACGCAACACCTTGCCGCTCTCATCCTCCTCTTCCTTTGTCGCCAGTAGTCATTCAGAGGCAGCCCGAGAACGGCAAGACTTCTCATGACCCCTCTGCCATTACGTGGAATCAGACGGATGTACGCACTCTGCTCTCACTAAGGGACGCTGCGCTTCCCATGTCAGGGCTATCTGTTCCACCTCGCTGCCCCACGGCGGGTACGTCTGTAGTTCCTCTGACCCCGCTGGTTTGGTTTCTCCCATGTCAGGGCTATTTGTTCCACCTCGCTGCCCAGCAGCGGGTACGCCTGTAGTTCCTTTGGTTTCTGGGGGCCTGGCTAGAGCTCCCTAGTCCGTCCCGCTGGCTCATCCGAACCATCAGGCTCGGCTATGTGAATCAATTCGCCCGGCGTCCCCCCAGGTTTTGCGGTGTTTGTGCTACGATGGTGGGAAGGGATGCTCCCATCATGCGAACAGAGTTTGCAACTCTGCTGGCGAAGGGTGCGATCGAGCCGGTCTCTCCAGCCGACATGAAGTCCAGGTTTTACTTTACTACTTTATTGTACCCCAAAAAACTGGTGGGTTACGACCGATCCTGTACCTGCGTGCCTTGAACCGAGCTTTACACAGGCTTCCGTTCAAGATGTTAACGCCCAGACGCATGTTCGAATGCATTCGTCCTATGGATTGGTTTGCAGCGATTGACCTGAAGGACACGTACTTTCATGACCCTTGGCACGGATGTGCTGGCACACAGCTGGCCGCAGGGCCTGTGCAAGTATGCATTTCCCCCAGTGAGCCTTCTGGGACAAACGTTGTGCAAGGTCAGGGAGGACGAGGAGCAGGTCCTGATGGTTGTGCCCTATTGGCCCAACTGGACCTGGTTCCCCAAACTTGTACTCCTTGCGACAGCCCTTCCTTGGCGGATTCCTCTGAGGAAGGACCTTCTTTCTCAGAGAGGGGGCACCTTCTGCCACCTCATGTGGTAACTACTATCACTTCGGCTAGAGCCTTATCTACCAGACAGGCCTATGCTCTGAAGTGGAACCTCTTCTTCACTTGGTGTTCTTCTTGTCAAAAAGACCCCTGGAAATGCCCGATCAGGTCAGTGCTCTCCTTCCTTCAAGAAGGGTTGGAACGAAGGCTGTCTCCTTCCACCCTGAAGGTCTATTTGGCTGCCATTTCAGCGCACCATGATCTAATTGATACTAAACCTGGGAGGAAGCACGACCTGGTCATCAGGTTCTTGAGAGGGGCTAGGAGGCTTAATCTGCTTCGCCCCCAGCACGTACTCTCTTGGGATCTCGCAGTGGTTTTGTCAGCACTGCAGAAAGCACCCTTCGAGCCATTGCACTCAGTGGAGCTGAAGTTTCTTTCTTTGAAAATGCTGCTGCTGTCGGCTTTGGTGTCTGTTAAGAGGGTAGAGCTCTGTGTAGAGCTGTGTCCTCCCATATACTCTTCTTCTCAGTTGAGTTCCACAGTTCAGGACCCTGGGTTCCTCCAGCACTGTTGATGCCTGGCACCTGTGTGCATGTCCAGTCAGTCAGCCCTCGAGCCAGACTAGGTGCCTCCATGTGTCGTGAAGTTGATCTGGTTACCGTGAAAACAGTGTCACGTGCTGCTGCTTCAGCCATCAAATGGTAGAAAATGTCCAAATAAATAAATGTGTTTAACAAGCTGACCGAAGTCAATCCATTTCTTTGTTGGAAGGGTGTAAATGTAACTGTAGTTTTAATGTTGTCTTAGTAAATATTCACTTTCCCATATGGCCACAGAGGAGAATTGGAGGGTCACATTCAGCAGAAAGACACCCTTTTTTTACATTCTATAACAGACACACTGTATTTTTTTTTTTTAAATTTATTTATTTCAACAAATGACAACCAAAATCAAACCCTTAGAAGCCTGTGAACAGTTTTGAAGTGGCTGCGTGCAAGTTAGGCTCATTCACAAGCCGAGTGAGAGTCATACTCGCAAATGTTAATTATTAAACCAAACAAAATACAACACTTTCAAAAACACTCAGCTATGTGATTATTTTATTGAGTGATAGGCAGCGGGTTCAATCAGTGACATTATTAGATTTGCTACAGCGTCACCTCCGTCACCTCCTCAACCTGCTTCCCTTTGTGTGTTTTTACACATAGAAAAGGCGAAAATTGTATTACACCGTCCATTTTTTCCCCTGAACGATGATGTGAGCTCCTGTTGCAATTCTTGATTCAGCATAAATGACCTACTATGGCGACATTTTTCACAATTATGACAGAAAATCAAAAATACTGCCCTTAACTTCACTAGCAGAAAGGCAGCGTGATATAAACAAACCAGACTACAACTCCTGTCTACCTCCTCGTTGTCAGACAAGTCTTCAATTCAGTAGAAAAATCGCTCCTCTTCATAATATAAGGTTCACGTCCAAAATATGTTGTGATTTTCTGTTTATACCTTTCTAAACCAGCACAGAACTGACTTTTCTCCATCTCTTCCATTCTAATTTTCACAGCTTGCCCTCCACATTAATTTTGCACATCAACAGAACCACGTGTTTGCAAACAACCTATTGCGAGTTTATATCTCACAATTCTGACTTTTTTCTCAGAATTGTGAGATATAAACTCACAATTGTGATTCAGAATTGCATGATATAAAGTTATAATTAAAAGTGAGAAAGTCAGAATTGCATTATATAAAGTCAGAATTGTGAGTTATAAAGTCAGAATTGCGTGATGTATACTTGTCAGTTTTTTTTTCTCAGAATAATGAGATAAACTCGCAATTGCGTATTATAATTTCCAATTGTGAGGAGAAAAAAAAACTGACATTTTTTTTCTTTATAAGACGCAATTGAGTTTATATCACACAATTCTGAATTTATAACTCGTAATTGTGAGTTTATATCACGCAATTCTGACTTTATAACTCGCAATTTGGAGTTTATATCTCGCGATTCTGAGAAAAAAGTCAGAATTGCTAGTTATAATGTCAGAATTGCATGATAAAATCTAAAAAAATGTAAGAATTGTGACTTTATATCTTGCAATTCTGACTTTATATCACGCAATTCTGATTTTATAACTCGCAATTCTGACTTTATATAACACAATTCTGACTCATAACTCACAAAAGTGAGTTTAAATCTTGCAATTCTGAGAAAAAAGTCAGAATTGTGAGATAAAAAGTCGCAATTACCTTTTTTATTTTTTTGTTTAGTGGAAGGAACAAGCTTCCATAATTATGCTCTACGAGGACATGAAGCTGAAATCTCGTAATTATGGGAATTATGATATAGAGTAAACACACCTTAGGCGGCAGCATGTGACTATGGTTGTGAGTCATTTTAATCATTCCTCAACTGATTTGTTCAAAAACTAATCAGGAGACTGCCTTTATGAGTCATTGAATCATTCATTAAACAGGTTTGTTCAATAGCACTGATTTATTCAGGAGCGAATCAAGTGTTCATGTAATGCTTTGCTAAAAAGAGTATGTCTGATGGGACAATGAACTGGTTGTAAATGAAAAATCTTTAAATGTCATAACATTACTTACCTGACTAGATTTTGCTAGAAGAATAGCCAAATCTCGGTTGTTATTGTCTTGGGCTTTATCAAGAACAGTGTGGCCTGTCTGTTGATAGATTTAGCATGTAGGCCTAAGTAAGTTGTCATTTAGCAGATGCTGTCATCCAAAGCAGTTTACAGTAGGGCTAAATGCCATGGTCAAGGGCACAATATTGATAGTTAAGTTGTAGCATTATCCAGCCTCAAACACCTACATTATAAGTAACTTTAATAATGACCATACAATATTCAGGCCTATCATGAAATTACATGACTTACATTGTTTCTGATGTTTGCATCAGCTCCAGCTTCCAGTAACAGACTGACAGCTTTCTTGTGATTTAGAGCAGCAGCGACATGGAGCGCAGTGTCTCCTGTCTGAAAAATATGTAGATTTTCCTCAAGATTATGACCAAAAACATCTGTAATTGTATATGGAATTAACAGGGGAAGGCTGCTGTAATCTAAACCACAATCTTGCTTAAAGCAGACAAAGACTCCTTAATTGTTTTCATTTGTCTCTGAATTTTTGTTGTGTGCCAATTTCTTATGGTTTGTTGAAGTATAATATAATACATCATCAATAAACACTTATGTAGTTTTGTTATTTTTGACATTTTATAGAATAATTGCCAATTAACTTAATAGACAAAATAATTTACAAACTAGGACACAGCAGTAGCATAACAAATAAATCACATTGGTGCTGGATAAAAAACAATCAGAATGAGGATCTGACCTGGTTTTTCTCAGCCACAGAGCAGAAAGTACCCAAGAGGATCTTAATTATGGACAAGTGATTGTAGCGTGCAGAAATGTGCAAACATGTGTCACCTGCCTGGAAGGAAAGAAATGATTCATCTTGTTTTTCAGGTTTTAAAACTTTTTACTTTCACATAGCAATTTATATATAATCGTTAAAAATAAATTGTAATGATTTTAAAAGAGTGCACATGCATTGTTTTTGCTGTCAGGCATAGCTCCACCAAGCAGCAGCACTCGAGCGGTTTGGGAATGTCCATTCTGACAGACTAGATGTAGAGGAGTGTTTCCTGCCTTAAAAAATAAAATAATAATGCAAAATAAATCGTTGCATTTATGGACTGTATAATAATTAGAATCCACCAAAAGAGATTTAACAGAACATCTCTGGTTTTCAAAATGTTGAGTTTTTACTAGGTTTACACCATATCTGATAGCTTTTAGTTTATCTACAGTAAACTGATAAACTTTTAGTGGATAATGTAAATGCATTTCCAAAAAAAATCCTTGAAAATAATGCACATGAATTCAACTTACTTTGTTCTTCACTTGGACATCGGCACCAGCTTTGACCAGTAGCTTTACACATGTGCTGAAGCCATGCCATGATACCTCATGCAAAGCAGTGTTTCCTTCCTGATGAAAGAAAATCAGATTCTATAGCATTGATTTTACCACAAATAAATAATTTTTCAGTAGGCAAAAGCAACTCCAGCACAAGAGTGTACTATAGTCTGGATTTTTACGTAGGTCTAACAGTTTTTTTTTTGTTTTTTTTACAGCTAACAAGATTTCTGTATAATTTACATAGTTCTGATATTACAATATTCATAATGTAACAATTTTCAGATTGCAAATGAACAGACCTTGTCTTGTAGATCAAGTGCACAGCCTCCATGGATGAGGGCAGAGATGGTGTCATGGTTTCCCACAACAGCTGCCCGGTGCAAGGCTGTTTGATGACCCTAGAAAAAAGAAAAACACATCCAGTTTGATTGTGGTTAACATTTAGCACTGTTCTGTGGCCCAATATTCCATCTAAGCTTAAAGGCCACCAGAGGTCATATTTCAGCCACATTTAATCTTTGCTAGAAGATTGCAAATTGTGGACTTGGCAAAAAACAATTCTTAAGAATTTGGGCTTAAACATTCTTAATGGAATGACACAGACACAAAAAGAGAAGCAAAAGAGATAGACCATGAGTTTACATCTTCCAGGCCGCCTTGGTAACCGCCGACTGCCCCCTGTGGAGTGAGCGCTGCCTCCGTGTGACCGTTAAGCGAGACCAGGTGAGCTGGACAGCAAATGTTCTGGGGAAAACAAGTCACGCATGCTCACATAAAAGAAATCACATGCAGATGTGCCACAATCCCGCACGCAGGATTGAGAGTGTATGACCAGCTGACTTTACTGACATTAAAAGAGTCACATGGGTAATCCCTTGCACAGGAACAGAGAGAGATTCATTGTAGTCTTTCCTTTAGGTCTTGCACATGGGCAAGAGGGAATAAGCATAAAACTCTATGATTTAAGCTCTTGTTTTCATTTCAAAAACAAGAATTGAGAAAATAAAAGTTTATACTATTCAACTGTTACTACAGTCAAACTGAAAATCGATTCATTTTTAATAAAAGTTTGTGCTTACATAATATGTGTGTGTAGTGTGTATATTTGTTATGTATATATAAATACACACACATGCATGTATATATTTAACAAAAAATATATTTATATATAAAATATTTATATTTATATATAATATAAACTATT
>RJVU01059333.1:2582008-2592234 GCA_003731715.1 Anabarilius grahami | reverse complement strand
ATAATAATAATTAAAAGTATTATTTTGTTAAGATATTTAATTTATTTAATAAATTAATATATATAAATGAATTGATATTAATACTAAAATACTTAATACATAGTTAAAATATCATCAAACATGAATTGTATTTATATTACATTTTTAATGATTATAGCCAACATTATATATTATTTTAATGTTTGTTTTGCTATTACTTTGGCATTTCTATGTAGCTAATATAATAAAACAGCAACAATAATAAGTTTACTAAATCAATTCTCTAAGTGTGAACTTAAAACTACATCTCCCGGGATCCTCAGCCATCGTTGGAGTCCATGCATAGCCTGTTTGTTTGGGGAAGGGACGGGAGGCGTCCTCTCACTCTTCTCTGACAAAGTTCTTCAGCAGCTCTTCATTCTGTGATGATGGTGATGAATAGTCTCAGTGTGCTGTGATTCCTCGCGCAGGCGGGCTGCTTTGAGTGTGTGAGAGAGGGGGGAGGTGAAAGTTCACCATGGCTTGGCCATATCAGGTGACAATGTGGAAAAGTTTGGCTGTCTCCTCAGATTAAATTTCTTAAACTCGGAGAATGACAAGCGAACGGAACTACATTGAAGTGGACGGAGAAAACGAAGCGCTGTCGTTCGACTATTATGACGACGATGATGATTTCGACACATTCACTGACGGAGACTGCGACTGTGATGAAGGAGGTTAGGGATAGTTTTAATGTAGCACATCATAAATAAGGGCTCGTGTATATTTTACATGTTTCTAAACCGGCGCAATGTGTACAAAAAATGACCATGGCATCCCTCTTAAAATACAAGAGTTAATTTGTTACTATAAGTTACAAAAAAGTGGTGACTTGATATTAGCCACCAAAATAATGAATGATATTAAAGAGTAAATAGGCTACTTAAATAATCTCTTACACTGTTTGAGATCATATTTCAATTTGTTATGGTTTTGAAAGTACCAACAATCTTTTTAGTTTCTACGGTGTTTTGGTGGAAACTTTGGTTGGTAAATATTTATGAGGGATTTATTAATAAACTGTGGTAACTTGATATTATTTTAAAAAATTTAAATATTCAATAAAATATTTTGTAAGATACTCTATTTGAGATCCCATTTATTATGATTTTAAAAGTACTGCTAATAACTTGTGTTTTGGTTAAAACTGTTTACCATGGTAAATATTTATGAGAAATATATTAAAAAGGGGGCTGTGTTGCTAAAATAAAACTGGTGATTTGGCATTAGCCACCTGTATCATACAAAATGTAGCTACTTGAAACAACAAATATGGGTTTGAAAGTAGCAACAAACTGCAGTAACTGTAGTACTTTAGAAATCGGTACCACTAATTAGTAGAAATACTATGGTAAATATTTACAAGAGGTTTATTAATGAGTGCACACATTTCTTGTCTCACCTGGATTTATTTAAAGACCATCTAGATTATCTGTTATATAAGCAGGTCTCTGTGATTTTGCCAAGTAAGACATGTTCCTGTATCAACATATTTTGTTGATCCTGGAACAACATTTCTATCCGAAAATTTAGTCCTAACCTTTTCCCAACCCCTAAACCTAACCCTACCCATAACTTATCCCTAAAATCTGAGGGAAATGATAGTTGAATAACACTGTTGTGGAAGCACCTAACCCAGGTTGTAAGCCTAAACTTGACATAAATGGTAAACTTTTTTCAAAGATGTTGATCCAGGAACATGTACTTGGTGAAATCACGTTCACCTATATAAGCATGTGTATGGATTTGTGACTTTGAAGTATTTTCTAATGAGTTTGGCTGTTTGACCTTTATGTAAGCTTCCCGTCGGGTGGTTCTTTGCGTCTCTCTACTAGCAATGAAGCTGTAAGTTTATGTGTTTTGGTCATTTGGATCGCAAGTAGATGAGGGAGACACATCAGGGCCAGCACCAGAACATATAGAATGGGGGGCATGCATTTTTATGATCCGAGAAACGCACTTTCACCAAAACAATAACATATTATTACTGAAATAGGTCAAGTTGTATATTAACACCAAAATGTAAGCTTCCTGTCAGGCGGTTCTTTGTGTCTCTCGACAAGCAATGAAGCTGTGAGTTTAATGACTTCAAAAACAGCGATGATACAACCTCCTTGATGCGTAATTTAATGTACAGATTCAGTAGCGAAGTTCCTTTTTTTAAATAAAACTCGTGGGGCAGCATTGACAACAATGTGTGCGCAGCATTTCTGTGTTTGCACAGCGCATTCGCTGATGTCCGTGTGCGAGTGACTTGAAACTACCTGTGCATTAAACGGTTTTATCGCACACCTTCCAGCCAATCAGAATCAAGCACTTAGACAGACCATGGTATAAATTAACTAGTGGCAGGATTTCTTAGAAAGCAGTTAGATTTTTAAGTTAAGCATTTCTTATGGCTCATTCCATTGTTTCTACACAACTTTAGATGTAAACTATGATTGTCAGCTCAGTGAGCTGAAGTTTTCCTCCACTTGCTTTTTTACAATTAGTTGCTTACCAACTTAACAAACACACTGCTACTCCTCACCATGTGGTGCCCCAGTTAGACACTTCGATAAACACTGCAGGCTGTATTTTGAGACTAGAAGTGTCCCTCAGTCTCACCAAATGCAGTTGACATTCCTCAGCTGAGAGCTAGCAAGGTCACAGTCATCAAATCAGCTGCAGCATGTGATATGAAGGAGTGGAATGCCAGTGTAGGCTGTGCCCACAACTCCACACTCATGCCCTCTATCAGTCATCCTGCTAATATGATTTAAACTGATGGGATTAGTATGCCATTTCTCTTTTCACTTCTTAGCTACATAATTGAGAGTGTATGAACTTGTCCCCCAGCAGATGTTGTTAGCGGCAGTTGTGGCAATGTTCATGCCTCTTTTAGATGTTGAAGTATGTGCAACTATGCAGAATGAAACTCTTTTGAAAATAAATGAAAAAAATGACAATTATTCTAATGCCACCTTTAATCTTTCTATAAGATGTTTCATGTCAAAATGTTGTGTCATATGGTTTTTCAGGGTTGTGTAGAAATTAGAGCTGGTTGCAATTATTTTCAGTCAAATCTTTTTCGTTAAGAGCCCATATGCAGCTCTTCTTCTATTTCACGAGTTCACACTTACATATAATCAGAGTGGTATAATCAGAGTGGTATGCATATTTGCCGTGCTGTCCGAGGAGAGGGCTCAGAGCTTGGTATTTTGGCCCGAACCCAGAGTACTCCCCCCGTATCTCTGGTTAGGTTAGTAAAGAGGCATGTATGAGGAGACTGTCGAGGAACATAGGTGAGAGGGCTATGTATATATTCCTGTCAGGGAATATATTTATAGGCCTCCTCCTCTCATGCTGATTGGATAGATCATTTGAACATGTTCCTCCCGAACTTTAATAAAACATCATTAAAAATTAGCTGTACTTTCATTTTGGACTAGTTATTATTATCATTTTGAATATGTACATTTTCTCTTCAGGGGAGTAACCTCATCTAAACATAACTGTTTAGTACAAATCTGCAGCATACCTTCTGACTAAAGTGGATAATAACCTTTGCTGGCTGATGACAGCTTGTTAATCAGGTGTTATTGTGTAGCATTGTCATCTGCCCTCAAGGGCATAATGTTACTGTCCTCACTGTCAACTCTCTTGAAAGTCATGTTATCTGTGGTTACCAACCACCTGACAAATATGTAAGACAGCCAGGGAGACTGAAACTCTCTATCCATCTATCTTAGACATTTTATAGTGTTATTTATATATATATAATTTGATATTTGCCCCCCAATGCCCCCCTTTGGCGACGGGCCTGAGACACATACCTGTTTCTGCTCTGATAGCCGCACGACCACGCTGAACACTGTGAGTGTGTGTCAGAAATCAGGATTGGTGAGGATTGATAGTGTCCTCCCAGATCTGGACCAGGGCATCTCTGAGCTCCTGGACAGTCTGAGGTGCAACCTGGCGGCGTCGGATGGACTGAAACACATTGTCCCAGAGGTGTTCTATTGTATTTAGGTCAGACGTGCGTGGGTGCCATTCAATGGTATCAATTCCTTCATCCTCCAGGAACTGCCTGCATACTCTCGCCACATGAGGCCGGGCATTGTCGTGCACCAGGAGGAACCCAGGACCCACTGCACAAGCATAGGGTCTGACAATGGGTCCAAGGATTTCATCCCGATACCATAATGGCAGTCAGGGTGTCATTGTCTAGCCTGTAGAGGTCTCTGTGTCCCTCCATGGATATTCCTCCCCAGACCATCACTGACCCACCACCAAACCGGTCATGCTGAACAATGTTACAGGCAGCATAACGTTCTCCACGGCTTCTCCAGACCCTTAAACGTTTGTCATGTGCTCGGGTGAACCTGCTCTCATCTGAAAAGCAAAGGATGCCAGTGGCGGACCTGCCAATTCTGGTGTTCAATGGCAAATGCCAATGGAGCTACACGGTGCTGGGCAGTGAGCACAGGGCCCACTAGAGGATGTCCAGCCCTCAGGCCACCCTCATGAAGTCTGTTTCTGATTGTTTGGTCAGAGACATTCACACCAGTGGCCTGCTGGAGGTCATTTTGTAGGGCTCTGGCAGTGTTCATCCTGGTCCTCCTTGCACAAAGGAGCAGATACCGGTCGTGCTGATGGGTTAAGGACCTTCTACGCCCCTGTCCAGCTCTTCTAAAGTAACTGCCTGTCTGCTGGAATCTCCTCCATGCTCTTTGGCAAACCTTATGGCAATGGCACGTATTGATGTGCCATCCTGGAGGAGTTGGACTGCCTGTGCAACCTCTGTAGGGTCCAGGTATCACCTCATGCTACAGTAGTGACACTATGAAAAAAATGTCTGTGGCCTCCACCTGTAAAACCATTCCTGTTTTGGGGTTCGTCTCATTGTTGCCCATCTAGTGCACCTGTTGTTAATTTCATTAACACCAACGCAGCTGAAACTGATTAACAACCCCCTCTGCTACTTAACTGACCAGATCAATATCCCAGGAGTTTAACTGACTTGATGCTATTCTCTGATTAAAAAGTGTTCCTTTAATTTTTTTGAGGAGTGTATATTTTTTTCAAAAATGTCTTTATTACATTTGTTTCTAATGCTCCAAACAAACAAAAAACTAAATTCACAAAACTTTTTTTCTGGTTCTCAGGAGCATATAGTTTATGTATTTATATACACTACTGTTCAAAGATTTGGAGTTGGTAAGATTTGTAAATGTTTTTGAAAGAAGTCTTTTATGATCAGCAAGGCTGCATTATTAGATTAAAAATACAGTAAAGCCAGTAATGTTACAAAACCTTATTATACTGTTTTCTATTTTAATATATTCTAAAATGTCATTTACTCCTGTGATGGCAAAGCTGAATTTTCAGCATTATTGATCCTGTCTTGATGTCAAATGATACTTCAGAAATCCTTTGGTGCTCAATTAACATTTCTTATTATAATCTATGTTGAAACAGTTGTGCTGTTTAATATTTTTGAGGACACTGACATTTTGAACATTAGTTTAAGTCGTAGTGTAGCTTGTTTCACTAGCATTTCATTTTGGCTCAGTTTAGTTGTTTGAATTCTGCCTTTGGTTTACCATTAACTAAAATTTGTTTATGATGAATATTCTCATGCAGTGTTTCTGTGTTCGGCTGTTTTACAGTGCTGGGGTTCAGTGATCCGTTCAGCAGTGAGGTGAAACCTCGGATCCTGCTCATGGGCCTGAGGCGAAGTGGCAAGTCTTCCATTCAGAAAGTTGTATTCCACAAGATGTCACCCAACGAGACTCTCTTTCTGGAGAGCACCAATAAGATTTGTCGAGAAGATGTTTCCAACAGTTCCTTTGTCAGCTTCCAAATCTGGGACTTTCCTGGTCAGATTGATTTCTTCGACCCCACATTCGACTATGAGATGATATTTCGTGGCACAGGGGCCCTCATCTTTGTCATAGACTCTCAGGTGAAATGGCTATCTATCTGTCTATCTGTCTATCTGTCTATCTGTCTGTCTGTCTGTCTGTATATCTGTTTATCTGTCTGTCTAAAAAACACGCTATAATGTCTTCCTCATAGGATGATTATGTGGAGGCATTGAGTAGACTTCACCTCACTGTGACAAGAGCCTACAAGGTCAATCCAGACATCAACTTTGAGGTGTTCATCCACAAGGTGGATGGGCTGTCAGATGACCACAAGATTGAGAAACAGAGGGACATACACAAACGAGCCAATGATGATCTAGCCGATGCAGGTTTAGAAAGAATACACTTAAGGTTTGTATTATTTGTTTGTAACAGCTCAGATATTATGTGGCATTTTCAAAAATGTCTTCAGATGTTGGATTTGTGATGTGAAATTTATTATTTCTTTCAGTTTCTACTTGACAAGCATCTATGATCATTCAATCTTTGAGGCCTTCAGTAAAGTTGTGCAGAAACTCATCCCTCAACTTCCCACCCTTGAGAATCTGCTTAACATTTTCATATCTGTGAGTAGCTGAATATCTTTTAGTTCTCTGTGGCCCACCTCACTAGTTTTAATATCTTGGTTTCACTTATTTTCAGAGTTGATAACCAAAGTGAATCTCTGATCAGTACTCAGTGTTGAATTAATTAATTGTTCCTTCTCAATGACTGTTATTATCGTCTTATTATTAAGACCTCAGAAATTTCTAGTAATTCATATTTTTTTTATTTGTATTTTTGTGCATGGTGTCATAGGTTGTAAATGATGGTACGTGGGAAGTCTTATTTAGAATTAAAAGAGCAATACACTAATTATAACTTGCAAAGTGGTTTCAGTATCATGCAAGAACATGTCAAAAGACATTATGTATTTGATGTTTTTTGCTAATCATTTTCAAGTATAGACGCATAATCAGAAAGCATAATTTGTTATCTGTTGTGCAATATATGGTCACATTCATCCATTAGCATGGGTACATTTGCACTGCCCTGTGATTTGCCGCTTGAAGTTGTGTAATGGAAAAAATATTCCTACAAACATGATTATCAGAAAACCCATTTTTATTTATTATGATCTCTTTTAGACATGATATAATTTCATGATGCTTGTTTTATTTTTATGTTGAACAGGAAAGCAATTACATTTAGCAGAATCATAAATACTTGAGCAGTTAGCCAGCTGGTGGCAGCAGAGGGTAAATTGACATAGTAAAAAGACTGCTATTCAAATATGATAGCTGAACAACTTATAGATTTGACATTAATGGAGATTGAAATCTCTTAACCATCTGCCATTCAATGCATTGTGATATTAATCTGTTTTTTATGCATTGTCTGTTTTGATAGATTGATTAATGTCTTTGATCTCTACACTGTGAATATATTTAAAAATAATTGTATTTGCTGTACATAGACTGTCATCAAAAAATTTGGGTCAGTAAAATTTTTTTTTTAAAGAAATTAATACTTTTATTCAGCAAGGATGCATTAAATTGATCAAAAGTGACAGTAAACGCTTTTATAATGTTACAAAAGTTTTCTATATTAAATAAATGCTGTTCCTTTGAACTTTCTATTTATCAAAAAATCCTAAAAACAAAACCTCATGGTTTACACAAAAATATTAAACAGCACAACTGTTTACAATATTGATAATAATAAGAAATATTTTTAGCACCAAATCAGCACATTACAATGATTTCTGAAGCATCATATGACACTAAAGACTGGAGTAATAATGCTGAAAATTCAACAAAATTGTAATAATATTTCACAATCTTACTGTTTTTCTGTATTTTTGATCAAATATATGCAGCTTTGGTGAGCATAAAAGACTTCTTTCCAAAACATTAAAAAAATCTTTCTTTTGAATGATGTGAACGATGTAGCTTATATATTAAAATGTTTAAAAAAAAAAAAAACATTTAAAATATTATTTAAATTATTTAATTTAATTTTTAATTTATTTAAAATATTTAACTGCAATTTAAAACCTAGTGTGATGCTTTTAAAAACATCAGTCAAAAAAGTCACATTTGAACTTGGGAAGAGGCTTTCTAGTCTTTCAACAGCTTTTATAGAATTAGATGCATTTTCTAACAACAGTACTTGCAATGCAGTTGATTACTTGGTTGCGTAATTCATTTCCACTTCAAAGTGTTCTTAGATATGATGTCCTGTTCCGCTGCATTTCTTCTTAAGAATAACAGCTGACCCCTAACCCGATCCTGTGCTCTCATTGCAGAATTCAGGGATTGAAAAGGCTTTTCTCTTTGATGTGGTTAGTAAGATTTACATAGCAACCGACAGCAGCCCGGTGGACATGCAGACCTACGAGTTGTGTTGTGACATGATAGATGTGGTTATCGACATCTCGTGCATCTATGGGTGAGTGACACCAAGATTCCCCACCAGTTCCCTCCACAGTCACATTGCGCTGTGGAACACGTTCTTATCCAATAGACATGAAGCAGCATGGCAAGCCTTGCTCCTTCCTTCACTATAATTCTTTTGTGCCATACATTTCAAAAATATACAATAAAATACAACATTCTACATGCAGCAGCCTTGTTTCCCTATAGCCGTTGAGGGCTATGATTTAATCTTTTGTGGATTAGCAGCATATAACTCAGGGATATGTAAATACTGGCTGTAAACATTGTAAGGGCAGAGAGTTGCACCTCCAGCACCATTGACCCTATTTATCCTGTAATTTGACGGGACACCGCGGTCTGGGTAGGTACAGGAACGCAGGCCTGACCCGGGGCCGCACAGCTGTCAGTTTGCAGTGGCTTGCAAGAGCAGATGGGCCACCTCAGCACTATCCCATGAGTAGGGGAGCAGGCAGGACTGTTACCCTGCGAATTTTAGCCTTAGTCGGTAACTGACATGCATGGATTTTAAGCCACATAATAGTTATGTTCAGTTCGGCCCATTTTTGCATGCCTGCTTGTGGGCTAATTTGTAGAACATGACTTATATTTGTACATTAGTCGAGCTGCTGTGGAATTAATTTCCGCAAGCCTTGTTTATTACTCATTGAAATGATTAAGCTACTTATTTGTTTCCTATTCATCATGTTCACGTCCTTGATCCATGCTCTCAGTATCAGGAAGCTTCAAATTACACGCTTTATTATGTTGACTCAATTTGTTCATCATCTTTTCTGTGCTTTTTTTTTTGTGTGAAAATATTTATATATTTGTAATATCCATGCATAATGGCATAAATTAGTTTTGGTTATAAAAGCAGGGGATTATGACAGGGCATCTGTTCATTTTGATAATTATGATATGAATCAACATCTGTTCCACACAGATACATTTTTTTTTTTCCAACTGTATACAGTCTGTTCTTTAGCTGAATTGGGAAAGTGTCTTCCTGATGGAAGCTGCCCGTCCTCTGGAACTGCCAAACACAAGGAAGACATGATGAGAGGTGGTTTTGCTTTTTGTTATTATTTGTTTTAATTGTTCTTTTTTCTACATATATAGATTGACTGGAGATGAGGCAGGAACTCCATATGATAAAGAATCCATGGCCATAATCCACTTGAACAACACTACGGTCATGTACCTAAAAGAAGTCACCAAGTTTCTTGCCCTGGTGTGCTTCCTCAGGGAAGAGAGTTTTGAGAGGAAAGGTGAGCTTTCTTGACAACAAGGAAATATGTTTGGTGTAATATTATTGTTTAAATCTGCCTTTTTTCCATTTAGCTGGTTGTCACATGGAGTAGTCTCAAGGGCTTCTTTGAGTCTCAGTAACATTGATATTTTGAGTCCAATGATAAAAATGGATGTTTTCTCTAGCAGTGGTTTTATTTGTGGGTTTCAGTCAGTTAGTTCACAAACCTCTTAGCCCTTTTAACTCAAAATGTTTTGATGGTTCATGACTTTTTGTGTTGAATAATCATTTACTGTTTAAATGTAACTGAAAAGCCTGTTCAAATTCTTACTGGCAGATTTCAATTCTCATGATCATATACACTACCATTCAAAAGTTTAAGGTCTGTAAGATTTTTAATGTTTTTTTAAAGTCTCTTATGTAACATTGTGAAATACTACTACAATTTGAATACATTTTATATAATGTATTCCTGTGATGACAAAGCTGAATTTTCAGCATCATTACTCCAGTCTTCAGTGTCACATGATCCTTCAGAAATCATTCAAATATGCTGATTTGGTGCTCAAGAAAAATTTGGTAACAGTATAAATGTCTTAACTGTCACCTTTGATCAATCGAAAGCACCTGAGC
>RJVU01059333.1:2551193-2572313 GCA_003731715.1 Anabarilius grahami | reverse complement strand
ATGCTTCCTGCTGCTGACCAACTTTATGGAGATGCCGATTTCATTTTCCAACAGGACTTGGCACCTGCACACAGTGCCAAAGCTACCAGTACCTGGTTTAAGGACCATGATATTCCTGTTCTTAATTGGCCAGCAAACTCGCCTGACCTTAACCCCATAAAAAAAAATGCAGATGAGCTGAAGGCCACTATCAGAGCAACCTGGGCTCTCATAAAACCTGAGCAGTGCCACAGACTGATCGACTCCATGCCACGCCACATTGCTGCAGTAATTCAGGCAAAAGGAGCCCCAACTAAGTATTGAGTGCTGTACATGCTCATACTTTTCATGTTCATACTTTTCAGTTGGCCAAGATTTTTTAAAATCCTTTCTTTGTATTGGTCTTTGTATTGAACCTTTTCACAATATTCAAATTTTCTGAGATATTGAATTTGGGATTTTCCTTAGTTGTCAGTTATAATCATCAAAATTAAAAGAAATAAACATTTGAGATATATCAGTCTGTGTGTAATGAATGAATATAATATACAAGTTTCACTTTTTGAATGGAATTAGTGAAATAAATCAACTTTTTGATAAAATTCTAATTATATGACCAGCACCTATATGTATACAAATGGTAACTAACTCTCAATGTTCGAGTTGATTTCAGTTTCTGATTTCAAATGAAAGTCAGTGAGAGGGGATATGGCTCAAGAGATGATTTGAAGTCCAGAGGAACTCTCTTCAGTTTCAACCTCTCTTAAAAGTAATCTTTGTTGTTGCATAACTATTGGCCCTGATCAACAGCCCCAGATTCTGTGATGAGTGAGGACAGCCCAACATCCAGCCTGCATTTCTTTGACCTCGCTATTTCCCAGACGGAATGAAAAAGTTGGAGGAAAAACAGCAGATCTGACTTGTGAATTTACTTCCCGCTGACACATGAATATGCAGCCCGAATATTATTATTAACAATTCAGAAGTGCCTCATTAAAGATAACTTATAATTTAGACTCTCAGCATCCAGCAAATCTAAGAACCATTTCAATTTTTCAGCAACTGAGGCAAACATTTAATTTAATGATAAATTAACAATTTAACAATTTAATCGTATTTTTGTGACCCATTTTTAAATTTCATATGCCACAATTTGTTTGCAACCCCACAACGAGGAAATTAAGGTGCTAAAAAAACTGTTCAATATGCCTACAT
Organism: Anabarilius grahami; assembly: GCA_003731715.1. Lineage (NCBI taxonomy): Eukaryota > Metazoa > Chordata > Actinopteri > Cypriniformes > Xenocyprididae > Anabarilius > Anabarilius grahami. Next base: position 2,571,119 of record RJVU01059333.1, on the reverse strand, counting down.
AAATAAATGATTTTAAAATTAGATTATATATGATTTTAAAACTTTTCTATTACATATGTTCCTTTGTATTAGCAATGATAACAATGGTCCTGATTTTCTCCTGTATTGACAGAGATTGCATGTGTTTTATGCCTTCAGGTTAAAGGTTAATGACAACAGATGTTTTTCTTTGTTGTTCTTTTCAGTTATGCAGCATGTCACATGTTTTTTGAGTTTAGATTAAAATGTCAGATCAGTAATCATACATCTGGCACAAAACAAGAGCTCATCACATGTGAGTTGTTACAAACTGCACATACATATAAAAAATCTCTATATTTAACCTTCGGTATTGAATAATTTTCTTGATGTTTATCACCTTGGAAACATATTTCTATTGAAGGCAACTGAAGATCACTTCATAGAGCTCTGTGAAGCATTGCATGTGTTTCTCGGTTTTATTTCTTAGTGTATAGAGAGACTGCATTGAAGTCATTTACATGTCACATACTTTTTTTCACCAACTTTAAAAAACCTTTAGTTATGGTGTCTGTGTCAAAGGCTCACATAAGAAACTTATGGACATGAAAGGTTCTCAAAAAAAACTGGGTCAGCCTTTTTTTTCTTTGGCAGCAACAGCCCTACTAAAATAATATGCAGCGTTTTACATTTTTAATTGTTTAATAATTAATAAATTTTTTATTAATTTTGGGCATTTCAGACTCCAACCATGTTTGAATACACTATGCATTGTAAAAATATCTACATTATTTACTCACAAGCAACAAGTCGAAAATTACTTTTGATTAAGCTATACTTGCTGGTTTCATTACACTCATGTGAATTTAATCATAATAAATATATAATATCTAAAATTCTGTGCATGGGCTTCAGTGTACTTTTAAACACTGTTTGCTATGAATTAATAATTATCCCATAGTATTCATTAACAGTTATATAACTACTGGTTTATCTTTCTTCATTGTTGGATTATGCTGAGCTTGCAGTCATTTCCCACATATTTAACATCTATTATCGCTCCAATATCTGATTTGAAATTAAAATATTCTTTGAGGCTGGGACCTTTTATGTTATGAGAGAAATCATAGCAAAATTAATATTATATATTTTGATTGGCTGATCCAAGCCAACTGACTTTCTAGCTACTAGTGTCATATCTCTCATCACCTTATTTTCATTTTTTCTCATATAATAAAATAATTTCAACTCATCAAAATTTCATGTCACTTATTTGTTTACTGTATTGAGAAATCATAGTGAAATTAATATTACAATAATTTACATGGCTCTCTGGAATACTTTATTCTGATTGGTCAATCATGCCATTCAAAAATCTTTGCAGAATTGAAAGCTACAGATTTTCTAGCTATACTGTAGTTTCATATCTGTAGTATCATCATATGGTAATTTTTTCTCACATAATAAAATCATTTCAACTCAGATTGGTATTTGATGTCATTTTGCATGAGAAATCATAACGGAATGAATATTACAATATTCAAACTTGATTCTGATTGGCCAAATGTGTGTTTTTGCATAACTGACTGTTATCCCAGGCAACTACGTCGCTAGTTTCTTATCTTGTCACCTTATGGTCTTTTTTTATTACATAATTTAAATAATTTTAACTCAAATCAATATTTCATGTCATTTATTTAGTTCAGTGTTTCCCAACCGGGTGCTGTCTGGCTAGAGCAGAGGTGCCGTGTAAAAAAAAAAATAAATAAATTTAAATTGCTAAAATGTGTACAAATATAAATCATCCATTATGTACCGTCAATCTCTGATGTCTCCAATAACAACAAATAACACACAAATTTATAATAAAAATGCAATTCGTAAGAAAGGTTGGTCTGAATTTCGGTGCTCCTCTATCCAAAGTACGCATACAGCCGCCTCTCAAGCAGCTTGCGAGTGCCAAATTGATTTTTTTTTTGCGGCTTGTTCCTATTAAACAGTCAAATACACACAAAAATATTGTCACAGATGTCCGTCTTGCCGAGTATTCACATAAACACATCCGTTACATCCTAATTGAATGTAAACGCTATAGAATGAAAACACACGTGCAACAGTATATTGGATCCGTGCGTCAGGTCTTAAAGTGACAGCAGCCTAATAAACATGCTGCCTGTGTTGTTAATGTTAATCAAACAACATAAGACGAAGAGAAAATCACTCACTGCTTTTGACTGAATAACTTTTGCAACTTAATTTGATTAACAATGAAAACTATCCAAGGTTATATTATATTTAATTACTTTATTCAGTTTTTGTAGTATTTTTTTTACCTGAATAGCCCTTCTACTGTAAAGTCCTGAGTATACTTTGTTTTTTTACGCGTATGCTAGTGTATGCGCACAGTCGAACGCACAACCTTACAACTTCATTTGACAGGCGTTCAACGCATGCACAGTTTTGAATAATCTCTCGCCACGAGTTACAACCCATGTAAATATCTTTGTATTCTTTCATGCTAGAGTTGTACAAATGTGGGTACTTTCTAACCTGTTCACACAATCTCTTGTCTATGTAGGCCTCCATTGTCGCTGTAGCTTGCATGAGTTCTGTCTGTTCTGTTTATTCAGTTTTTCTTTGACTACCTTATGAATCGACGCTCCCAGGGCACGGTTGCCACTTTCTGGATAAACTAATTACTGCAAAAAAAAAAAATTTAATGCGCATGTGCGACCTGCGTGGTTACAAAAATCCAGCGGTGCGCGTACTCTTCTGATGACGAAATTCGCATCATGCTCACTGTATGCTGACCCTCCAACACGATCTCACAACAATTCGTACGTATTTTACAAGGTGGCTAATTCGTACGAATTCATACGACCTCACTCATACGTTTTTTGCTAAATCGTACGTATTTTACAAGTTGACAAATTCGTATGAATTCATACGAATGACCTACCCCAAACCCCGCCCCTAAACCTACCCGTCACTGGGGTTTAGACAAATCGAATGAATTCGTACCACCTCACTCGTCATTAGCCAACCTGTAAAATACGTGCGAATTGGTCGTGAGATAGCGTTGGACCCTCGCGTTGGACCCTAGCGTTGCACCCTCGCGTACACGTCAACATTTTTAGACCTACTTGAAAAACTTAAAGCAATTTATTTAATTTGTATATTTTTTCTATTGTATTTATTTGTTTTATCATTAGTAATTTGTTTATTTGTTCGTTTTGAAATCAAGATATCTTGTGCTAAAGCAAAAAAATTACACCCATTGTAAAAACACAAATACATTGAGTGAGCAAACATGTAGGTAAGATAGTTGTAATGGTAACTGAGCAATGTTTATATGTGAATAAAAAGCCTTAATTAAAATCTGTCATCATATACAACATATATATTATTGATTGCCTAGACATTCAATGGATAGACAAAAAAAATGTGATAATATTATATAAAAAATATCTATACGGTGTGGTATCGAAAATCGATACTTTTCAAGAAGGTATCGTATTGAAGTTAGTATCGTGACAACACAGGGTGCCACAAATTTTTGGAAATTTTCAAAAGGTGCCGTGACTGAAAAAGGTTGGGAAGCACTGATTTAGTTATTTGCTAAGTAGCCATTTAAGTGGGACAACGCATGGCTGTACATTATCTCTATGTTATGATTTAAAGATTAACAGTCTGTATTCAGACTGTTAATCTGAATACATGTTTGGTGAACTGCAACAGTCTTGCAGTTCACCAAACAATCAGTAGATCAGTGCTGAACAAAATACAGTTGAAAAAGACACAACGTCACTCTCCCTTTATTATCTAAATATGTAAGAGCAATGCATGCAACATTAGTCCACAATTTGAGGTTTCCAGCAGTGTGAACTGCGTGAGTGATTCCAGCACCCATCATCTAGGGAGGAGATGAGCAAATTTAACGCAAAAGAGGCCCTACAGTGCTTTGTTCCGCACTTCAAAAGATGTCGCCTGTCTGCATGAGCGCTAACCTCCAATCAGAGTCACTCAGATTGCCAATCTTTGTCACTTGGCTGTTAGAGCAGAGCCAATGTGGCAGCGCTCATTTGGACACAGTTAAGGCTGGATATCATGAGGTTGACATGGCACGTTTGAAAAGCCTCCTACATGCCATGTCTTTTCAAAAAACGTCCAAGGATAGCTTTGTTTATATTTCCAATTGAATTTCTCCATTTTGATTTGCAAACACTGCAACACAAAAGCCCTGGCTGTGCAGGGGACAGATTTATCCCTTTAATATGAGAGGCCTGACAAACTTTTACGTAACGGATCCTTTAGTGACACACTGGCGATGCTCCAGCTCAGTGGCAGGCATCAAGTGGATACGGAGCTGGGGCGTGGCAGCGCTGAATTGCTGTGAAATCCCAGATAAGCTGAGTTTCAGTGGCAGTAGAGCCAGAGCTGAGTGAGTGGGAGGACAAATGCATGAAAAAAGAGCCTTACCATCTGCTGCTGTGACAGTGGCAGAAAGGCAGACCTTCAGGCAAGCCCNTGAAATCTTCATGAGATTGAAAAGATTTCAGTTGCATTAGATAACAAAATAGACTTTTTCTCAGAAATAAGTTTTGCAATGACTTTTAAGCAACTGGTGTCAAAATCAATTTTGGAAATGTATTACGTCAGTTTTCCTCACAGGTGTTTTAAAATTTCGAGCTTAACAAAAGACTTTTTGTCAAATGTTTTATTTGAGCTCAAACCAAAATGTATTCAGACACCTTGAACATTTCATTCATTAATAGAGTTTATTCACTATAGTTTAAAAAATGGTAATAAAATGACAAGATCTCAGAGTTAAACTGTGTCAGAAAAACATTCATCTTAATTATGTCAGATAACACTTAAGCAAAACATGGTCAGGTCAAAGTGTCAGAATAATATTTGGTTCCAAATTTTTATAAATTTTACTGGTAGTCCACTGTCCAAGAATTTTTGGGTATAATATTTCAGTTTACTTTATTTTTCTATCCTCACTTACATGAACTATAGTGTCCTGCACCCACTAGTAAAAATATATAAAAAATGTCTGAATAATTTTTGGTTTGACTATATTTCAAAGCCATTTGCTTTTGATGTTTAATGATATCAGATATTTGGGTAACATTTTACAATAAGGTTTCACAATTCTACAATTAAGGTTTGTTACAGTCAGCATGAAACGGAAGACAACAACAAGAAAAAATGCAGGACTTGAAATTGTAGGGCGGGACTTGATTTTGCCCATTGGGAATTGATTGGATGACAGGTTGTCCTGCCCTCGCGCCAGTAACAAGAGGGAGGGGAAGTTATTTTGATTAAAGTTTAAGAGGGTACATGAATTAAAAAAAAAATATTGACATGCATGGATAATTTATTTATAATCAATACTGCAATATTCCATAAAAAAACTAAACAAAACAAGAATTGTCCATTTTAATATCATGGTGACAAACTACAGTAGTTTACATGAACTAACAATGAAAAATACTTACAAAGGATTTATGAATCTTAGTTGATGTTAATTGTTTGGAACCACTTAGGGGACATGGTGATGGAAAAAATTTGGAAAATTATGGAAAAATTATATTTCAGTGTTTTTGCGTTTTGTATTCTCTTGCAAAAGTATTGTGTTCTTCTGAGAAACCCAAAGTTTCTTATGGGAAGGCAAAAGTTTTGTGAGAGAATGCAAAAGCATTGGAACACTACATTATTAAAATTTTAAGTTCTGTTAATACTATTTAATGGACCTGAGCTATCAATGAACAGTTGTATTTTTATTAAAGCTGCAGTCCGTAACTTTTTTCAGTTAAATATGATCCAAAATAAATTTTTGAGCAAGTACATTACCAGCCAGTGTTCAAAACTATCTCCTTACCTTTTCCTTACTGATTCACAACGGTAAGCTTGTAATAATGTTTTCTAATTCAGGTGGTACTGGTAGGTTTCCGCTGGAAATTCAAGCATGCAGCCGTTTGTCTTTGTGTCATTACGTCACGTCTGTTTACATAAAGAACGAGTCCCAGCTAGTAGGCTATATGATGTGAGGATGCTGCAGATGGCGGATCATTTAAAGCCTTTTCTCACAGCAGCTGGAATAATTAAACTTATCATTTTGATGGTGGATTGTATGGTACGACAAATTAACGTTAGAGATTAGACTGTACAGAAATTGAAATCTACAGGTAACGCTTATACACACTAAATACATGTAGTCATGCAATGCTGATGTTGTTAACATTAACAATTTGAGAACAAAGTATAGCAATAATAATAATTTGATGTGATGTGAGCTGAGCGAACGTTAGATTTAATCACCATTGGCAGTTGGTCAGAACAAAAATGGCAGATTTGTTATTTACTTGTTTAGATGACATTTTCCGGTGAAAATTCTTATTTTGGTCATACTTCCAAGACTACAATCTGTGATTTCAAAGTACCTGTACAGTATCCACCGGTGCGGTGACTGACAGCCACACATTCTCCTCAAAACATTAGATTCATCTGCGCTAAAGAGCCGAGCTGATGCACAACCCACATAAAGATGATAATCCCACAAATAACTGCAGGTTTCAAACAGAGATGGTGACAAAGAGGTGAAACTTACGGACTGCAGCTTTAACAAATGACATTTGATTGACTTCTTTAAGCAGTTGAAACCAAGAAACTGAACAAATCAGTAGATTTTCAATCTTTTCATCATTTTTTCCCCACCCACTTGGCACAAAAATGTCTAACAAGGACTACTGTTATGTTTGTAGTCCTAAAATCCAGAACAGACAGTTCAAAGATTAATAAATATTATAACATGTGTATTGCTCATTGTAATGGTAGTTAATGCCTTAGGTAACATGAAGTTATGGGACCTTATTGTAAAGTGTTACCGATATTTGTAATTGTATAAAATTTTCATTGGTGTTTTCACAAGTTTTATGCATGTTTCCCAACACTATTCACATGTAGTGAATCAAATTTGTCATTCCTAAACTGCATCATTACAATTCAAAGAGACACATTTGGAATTGCGGTCATCACTCAGAGGATGCAGTTTGTCTTGATGCCGATGCAAAAAGCATGCAAATTAACAAAAGAAAATCCAGCAGTATTACAGTAGGGTGCCAGTCGTGGCAAACTGCCTTCTGTCTGATGTTCTCTCAACAGGAAAGAAATTACAAATGGGAAGAAACAGTGGGGAAAGGCATTGACTACTATAATTTAATTCTTTTTCAATCTCTGGGTTGTTTCTATCAGAGTTTATTCACTAAATAAATAGTTTATTACGATCCTTGTAAGACTGGAAGACGTACAATTCATAGAATGGTTTATATAATCTTTATGATATTTAAAAGACATCTTTAAGCAGTTGAAACCAAGAAACTGAACATATCAGTAGATTTTCAATCTTTTCATCATGTTTGTTTCCATCCATTTAACTTGGCACAATAATTTCTAACCAGCAGAGCTGTTATGTTTGTAGTCCTAAAATCCAGAACAGTTTTCAAGCCATGGATTCCCTTGGGACTGTATTTTTAGAATGGTGGTTTTAGATTTGTGAGTAAAATAAGGCTTGTGGTTAACATTACTTGATAAAACTTTTTTTAATGTAAGTTGCAAACAAGTTTGTATGTAAGGGCTACAATTACCTGAGGGATTGTAAATTCATATATAGCAACTTAGCAATTTAGGCCTACGTTTTTTTAACAAACAAACAAACAAACAGCAGCTTCAAAATTCATGATTGAGGTAAACTGCTTGTAATTTGTGTATAACCACAGATTTTATTTTACACAGAAATCAAAAACGGCTAATAAATGCCTATTGAGCCAGAGTGGGCTTTAAAAATTGATGTCATTATTTAACGGCTTAATTTTGAGTTGCAACTTAAAGGATTAGTTCACTTCAGAATTAAAATTAAAAAATTTAAATTACGTAATGCGCTTCGCAGAGCTAGTGCAAAATTAGCATTTGTGGTTAAAAAGTATATAATTAATTTTTTTTTTTTTTTTTTTAGAAAATGACCAATCATTTCACTAGATAAGACCCTTATTCCTCATCTGGGATTGTGTAGAGCCCTTTGAAGCTGTCCACTATTGCTGTCCACAATTTAAGTCCACTATATGGAGAAAAATCCTGGAATGTTTTCCTCAAAAACCTTAATTTCTTTTCGACCGAAGAAAGAAAGACATGAACATCTTGGATGACAAGGGGGTGAGTAAATTATAAGGCAATTTTACTTCTGAAGTGAAATAATCCTTTAAAGGTGCAATAGGACATTTTCGGAGAGGCTAGAAATAGCCGGCTCTAGCAATAGCGAGCTAGCTTTCAAATCACAACATCCCACCCTCCCTTCAGCACGCTCTCCAAAGCCATGCCTCCTCCAAAACACATGTAATTAAGGCAGTAATGCAAAGGCAGTAATGCAAAGTTTGCGGTTTTCCTGTGGAATTGGCCTAATTTTAAATTGTTGCCACAAGTAAAAATGTTTTCCCTGTACGTACGATTTCGGTGCTCCGACAGCCCCAAAACACCCCCCAGACGTACAAATTCAGTGGAGAATTTGGCCGCATGATGGATAAAATAAAATTTTTGTTGCACAGACCTGGCAACCCTACACACAGCTGCTCTCTGCAAATCGTCACAAGAGACAGCGTTAATCTACCTCATGTCTCAAAGCACTTAAAGTTAAAATAATAATGAACGTACACCACTTAGAGCTTGTTCCTGACTGCTGCAGATTCATTTCGGTGTTGATACTGTTGACATAGAAATGCATTATTCTGAGTCTGAGGATGTGAACAGCTCCGGTTAGAACGTCATGTTGCCATCTCTTAATTATGGTAGTTAAGGCATTAACGCAGCATAAGCTCATTGTTTTGATTTGGGAGGAACTGTAAAAACGTGGCTGCTGTTTTGGTTGTGGTGCTCTGTGACTGGCATCTGTCTACATAAACTCTGCATAGCATGAAACGTGCTGATGACGTATGATGTCATGACGTATGATGATACTTTGGCAGGCAGGTAGGACATCGTATTATTTCATTCGGACCGAATATAAAGATTGGATGAACATTTTATGGTCCTTCCCCTTCCACAAATGATATATTTATAAAAATACATTTAGACCATTTAAAATAATGATTGCTATCAGGATATGAGGAGACTTTCAACCAGTATAACAAAAATTGTTTCTGTAGAGAATCACCTGTTGCACCTTTAAATTCATAGTGGTAGAAAGGCATGTTGCAGTTGTTGCTGCAGGTTGATCTTAAAGTGTTAGTTCACCCAAAACTGAAAATTCTGTCATTAATTACTCACCCTCATGTTGTTCTACACCCATAACACTTCACTCATCTTCGGAACACAAATTAAAATATTTTTCATGAAATCCAAGAGGTATGACTCCAGAAAGGTACTAAAGACAATGTTAAATGTAGTCCACATGACTGCAGTGGTTCAACATTATAATTTTATGGAGCGACGAGTATACTTTTTGTGCGCAAAAAACAAAACAAAAATAACGACTTTATTCAACAATATCTTCTCTTCTGTGTCATTAACATACATTGTTTACATCCAGCACTCTCAGGTTCAACACCAACTCATTGGCCGGCTCCTGCGTCAGCATCACATGCATATGTCGTGCTACTCACGTGATCAGCTTTGGCCAATAATGAGCCGGCATTGGGACGTAAACACGGAAGCCTTCACTGTGCTTACTGTGGTGACTATGTAAGAATAATGACAAAGAAGAGAAGAGATTGTTGAATAAAGTCGTTATTTTTGTTTTGTTTTAATTTTTCTCGTCGCTTCATAAAATTAAGGTTGAACCACTGCAGTCACGTCGACTGTTTTAACAATGTTTTTAGTAGCCTACCGTTCCGGACCTTGAAAGTGTCAGTTAAATTGCTGTCAATGGACGAGTCACCTCTCGGATTTCATTAAAAATATCTTAATTTGTGTTCCGAAGATTAACGAAGGTCCTACGGGTGTGGAACGACATGGGTGAGTGAGTAATTAATTTTTTGGGTGAACTAACCCTTTAAACAAGGCAGCAATTAAACTTTTGAGTTGGGTTGAAATGGAAGTTGATTGTTTTACAGTATAAAATGGGCATATAAAAATAGTAGCGGGTAGTGGCTAGATTATGTAATACACAAAATTTTAAACAGAAATCCATTCATCGTATTATCGGAAGTGAATCAAACTTGTAATTCCAAAACTGCAATGCATTGATCCCACGAGCCAAAGAGAATCATGTGGAATTGCGTCAAACACTTAAGAGGATGTTTTGGCATTTAGTGGATGCATTTCACTCGTGCATTAGATTTGAAACCATAGTCTCTGATGCAGAGCTTTTTTCAGGTCATATGTGTCTGTCTAATCCGTCTTTTCCTCCAACCCTACAGACAACTGTGGGAAGCGCGTGTATGCCCACCGCTGATGCCATGTGGTCAAAGCAGCTGTGCAGCTGATAACCAATGACAGGCAGCAGACGCCGCGCGGAGCTGCAGCAGGAGTCGCGTCGCGCTGATATTTAAACCATTCTCACATCGCGCATGCCAGAGATGCGAGCTGCAGCGATTTCTGCGCTGGGAACGGAAAGATGCTGCCTTTCCCGAGCCACCGAGTTCATGGATTAAGCTGGATTTCAGGACACACCTGTAGATTTTTCACCTACTCTGCATAATGCCTTATCTGAGACAGTTACTGATTTTAGTGCTCTTCCTGGGCTCGCTTGGGGAATGCCGGAATAAACACGCAACGAGAGAGAGGAGGTGGACCGGAGCTGTGGAAACTCAGAAGCATGGGACGTAAGTGGCAATTCAATCTTTGACAGCTAAACTTGGATTGACATCTCATGCTGATGATAATGTAGACTACACCTGCACATTGCTGGGCTCACTGTTAATGATGAAAAAGTTGCTGATGTTGATGACAATAATCACACTGAAGATGACTGAGATTGTCTGTCAACAAGTACACACAACATCTTTGATTCCATCTATTTAACTAGTCCCAAATTGTTATTTTAAAGTGGAAGAAAAACTTATTACTGCATGCTAAGATTGATTTTTTTTATTTAAAGGGATAGTTCACCTAAAAATGAGCAATTTGTCATCATTTACTCACCCTCATGTTGTTTCAAACTTGTATGAGTTTCTTTTTTTTATCTGTTGAACACAAAAGAAAATATTTTAAAGAATGTTGGTAACCATACAGTTGACGCCACCCATTGACTTCCATAGTATTTTTTTTTCCTACTATGGAAGTCAATGGGTGCCGTCAATTGTTTGGTTAGCAACATTCTTTAAAATATCTTCTTTTGTGTTCAACAGAAGAAATAAACTCATACAGGTTTGGAACAACTTGAGGGTGAGTAAGTGATGATAAAATTTTCATTTTTGGGTGAACTATCGCTTTAAGGCAGGTTTTTAGTTGGTTAATTCAAATTTTTACTGTGCAGAGTGGCTGATGTTATACAATTTAATTAATTATAGCAATTGGGATATACACAATTATATAAGTTGACCCTAAAATGTGTGTGTCTGGTTTTCAATTTTTTCTGTACTTGTCCATAAATGGATTTTTTTCATCTGACAATACAGGAATGCCTCAGTAAAGTTGCCTGACAATCTAAATCATTATTAAAATTACGTTGCATTAACCAAACAAGTTGTGGTATACAGATAATGTGTCTAATTCTATGCATTTTTAGGTAAATGAAAACAAAAACAGCAAAAATTCACTGAATGTGTCCGACTTTGCAACTTGTTTCTAAAGAAAAACACTTCTGTTAATCGACCAAGTGGGCACAGTTATCGTCTGATGCTGGTAATCTCTAAATAGTCAAATATCATATGTCGGATATTTCTCAGTCCATTACTAATTACAATTATTTGATGATAAAGTTTCTGATTTATGTGTTCAGAGATGACAGTGTTGCACATAAGAACTGAGGTGATAGTGTAACCTCATCCATTGATGTCTATCTCATCAGACTCATTTTTCCACCATCTTTATTAGCCTGATTTCTATATGACAGCAGAGTGCCATAAATGAGGCCAGGGGCCGGGGTGCAATTAACGTGACCCAGACAGATGATACCGCCACTGAACCGAAATGTGTATGACGGGTGCGCTCGGACTAGTGCTTTTACTCAGACAAACAGCCACGTGTCACAGGCACGTTTCGCCCATCTGTCAAGGACAGTACTTTGGCACAAAGCTGTCCTGACAAGCCGACATGGGTACAGTCTCATGGTTCTATGAAATTAAAACAAACAAGCAATCTTCAGAATTAACATGTTGTTAGAGTGCAAAAGCCTGCAAATTTGCATGAGTAAATCCAGCAGTATCGCTGCAGACAGGGTGCCAGTCATGGCAAGCTGTCTTCTGTCTCATATTCGCAACAGGAAATAAATTACAAATGGCAAGAAGCTGTGAGGAATGAGGCAGCTGACTAGTCGCTGGATTTTTTTATGTCACTGTCAGTGATTATTATAAAGGGTTAATTATGTTCATTGCTTGACTGGAACAAGCACAGTTCATGAAATCCAGTGTTTGGGACTCATCTGAGCGTCTGTCGATAAGATCTCCTGTAATTTGAAACAGATCCGGCTGCAGCAGCTAGTTCATCACTGCCTTAACAATTTGTTGATACAAGCGCCGTGTTTGATCTTAATCCGTCATTACACTTTTGTGGCTGCATTTTCACAGAAATTATATAAACGTCATTGACTTTGAGGGTTCAGGCTGAATTTTTCATGTAACCTCTGCTCGTTTTCACATAATAATAGAGCACATTGTCCAAATTCATGATATAAGAGGCTGATTTGAGTGTTTTTGTGACTTTGAAACACGCAGCTCCCTGGCAAAGAAGCCGCCAGATGTGACAAAATCACGGCGACTGAAAACGGAGCAGTTGTTGAAAGTGGATGATCATGACTTCACCATGAGGCCCGCATTTGGAGGTTAGTTCATCGTTCTCCTGTGTTGCAAATGTGAACTGAATTCCCTTAATTTATATGCCATAACCTTCATTTGGGAGTCTATTTTAAAAACAAATCTTCAAAGTCATGTACAGTATGTGTAATGTAAAAGGATTAGCGTCAACATCCTCCATGAGCAGCTGAAGATTAGTCAAAAATACTGTACTTTGGGGCATGAGACTAAGAAAGACACAAGTCCTGTCAATGAAGCTGATAAAATACTATTATAAATTCCTCAGTCCATTATTTACCTTAAAGCCACTAAAATATTTTTAGTTTCATTGTTTTGGTCTTATGTACAGATTTGCACATATAGTATGCTCAATTGGAGAACATTCGGGTCAGTTATTTGACCAGCAGGCATAAAATCTACACTGGCTCCCTCTAGAGGGGTAAACAACCTCCCTATCAAGCACTGCCATAAATAAGACTGGGATTTCAGTTTAACTGGAGTGCATATGGTTTTGAGAATTGGAATTTGTAATGTTATTGACTATTATTATTTGATATTAAGCCATAGAGTTACCTGCATAAAATCTATAGTTATATTATTTCATGTTAAAGTATAAATTTCAACCCGGTTTGTATTGTTACAATGTCGGTATGTTTACTCGTTCTCCATGTTACCTGGACCGAGAAATTCACGTTTATTTGTCAGCGTTTTGCATCATCCGGTAGTCTTTTGTCAGCTCCGGAGTTTTCGTGAAAACTAAAGATTATACTTCCACATTTTTGTATCCCTGCTAGAAACAGTTGGATCGACAGAGGGTTATTAACAGAACGGTTATTGTAAAGCTAGGTTTATCACTGAAAATTGCATCGTACTATGTCTACTCTTTAAACAGCATTATGGTAAAAATGGAACACTATGGCAACAACTTTCTTTCCTGTACACGATGGCGCTTTACTTCGGTCTGAACTGACAGAACGGAGTTTCTTTCAGTTTTTCCCCTATGTTTGTCCTGAAATACTGTGTTCATGGTCATCCAGTTTGAAATGTTGACAAACTTACAAACTTTTTATTTAGATATTCAGTTGTGGCGTTCTCTCCATATTTACGATTCTTTGCGGACTTTAGCCGCTGCCTACAACATGCAGGATCCTTCACTGGAAACCTAAAGTAACTCACTCCCGCTAAAAGTTTACTCTTTGAATTCTTGCAACTAGGAACAATACAAGTCGACACCCATTATGACTTAAAGTTTGCTAAGAAGTACAGTATCTCACAGAAGTGAGTACACACCTAAGTGAAAATGTCCAAACTGGGCCCAATTAGCAATTTTTTCTCCCCAGTGTCATGTGACTCGTTAGTGTTACAAGGTCTCAGGTGTGAATGAGTAGCAGGTGTGTTAAATTTGGTCTTATCGCTCTCACTCTCTCATACTGGTCACTGGAAGTTCAACATGGCACCTCATGGCAAAGAACTCGCTGAGGATCTGAAAAAAGAATTGTTGCTCTACATAAAGATGGCGTAGGCTATAAGAAGATTGCCAAGACCCTGAAATTGAGCTGCAGCACAGTGGCCAAGACCATACAGCGGTTTAACAGGACAGGTTCCACTCAGAACAGGCCTTGCCATGGTCGACCAAAGAAGTTGAGTGCATGTGCTCAGCGTCATATCCAGAGGTTGTGTTTGGGAAATGGACATATGAGTGCTGCCAGCATTGCTGCAAAGGGTTGAAGGGGTCGGGGGTCACCCTGTCAGTGCTCAGACCATACGCCGCACACTGCATCAAATTGGTCTGCATAGCTGTCGTCCCAGAAGGAAGCCTCTTCTAAATATGATGCACAAGAAAGCCCGCAAACAGTTGGCTGAAGACAAGCAGACTAAGGACATGGATTACTGGAACCATGTCCTGTGGTCTGATGAGACCAAGATAAACTTATTTGGTTTAGATGGTGTGAAGCGTGTGTGGCGGCAACCAGGTGAGGAGTACAAAGACAAGTGTGTCTTGCCTACAGTCAAGCATGGTGTTGGGAGTGTCATGGTCTGGGGCTGCGTGAGTGCTGCCAGCACTGTGGATCTACAGTTCATTGAGGGAACCATGAATGCCAACATGTACTGTGACATACTGAAGCAGAGCATGATCCCCTCCCTTCGGAGACTGGGCCGCAGGGCAGTATTCCAACATGATAACGACCCCAAGACAACCACTGCCTTGCTAAAGAAGCTGAGGGTACCTAAACCCTATTGAGCATCTGTGGGGCATCCTCAAAGGGAAGGTGGAGGAGCTCAAGGTCTCTAACATCCACCAGCTCCGTGATGTCGTCATGGAGGAGTGGAAGAGGACTCCAGTGGCAACCTGTGAAGCTCTGGTGAACTCCATGCCCAAGAGGGTTAAGGCAGTACTGGGACATAATGGTGGCCACACAAAATATTGACACTTTGGGCCCAATTTGGACATTTTCACATAGGGGTGTACTCCCTTTTGTGGCCAGCGGTTTAGACATTAATGGCTGTGTGTTGAGTTATTTTGAGGGGACAGCAAATTTACACTGTTATACAAGCTGTACACTCACTACTTTACATTGTAGCAAAGTGTAATTTCTTCAGTGTTGTCACATGAAAAGATATAATAAAATATTTACAAAAATGTGAGGGGTGTACTCACTTCTGTGAGATACTGTATTTCCTACTAAAGCAAGGCAGTATTGACTCTGGTCAAGCGTATCCATAGCAGACTGGTGGGAGTGGCCTTGGATGGCAACATGCCCAGTGCATTATGGGTGGTTTCTTACCTATTTAGCAAAAGGGAAGACAGCAGCCTTTTTTCTGTTTTCTCTAGTCAGGCACCAATTTAATTTTTTTTCCCCCTGCCTTTCTACTGCAAAGCAGACAAGTTTTATTGAAAGCCCATTTTGCCAGCGGTGAAGTACCCCTGTAAGAATAACAATGGAAGGTTGGTCTGCGTGCTTTGATTAAATTTAATTTATGCATTGACATGGATTTGCTTTGACCTTGATTCCACATATTTCCTTTACAAAGCAATACCTTATTAAACTCACGCAAATCAATTGCAGTTTTTAAGCTTTTTTAACTTGGCAGATGGAGCTTTGTACACTTTACTCAAGGTTTTTACACAAGTTTTAATGAGATTGTCACTGTCACTTTTAGGAGCATTAACAATCAAGCAGATCACATAGAAACAGCTGGATGTGTTGGCAAATTGATCCTCTGGGAAGATTTTTAAATATGAATTGTTTACCCCAAAATTGCCTTTATTTATTCACTCTCATTTTGTCTCATAATCCTTATACTGTACTGTGATATTTTCAGTAAATTTCAGTGATAATCATAGTAACAAGAGACTTTGAAGATCCAAAAAGGATGAAAAACACCATAAAGGTATCATAAAAATTTGTCTATATGACTTACACCAATCAGGCATAACATTATGACCACTGACAGGTGAAGTGAATAACACTGATTATCTCTTCATCACGGCACCTGTTAGTGGGTGTGATATATTAGGCAGCAAGTGAACATTTTGTCCTCAACGCTGATGTGTTAGAAGCAGGAAAAATGGGCAAGCGTAAGTATTTGAGCGAGTTTGACAAGGGCCAAATTGTGATGGCAGAGCATCTCCAAAACTGCTGCTCTTGTGGGGTGTTCCTGGTCTGCAGTGGTCAGTATCTATCAAAAGTGGTCCAAGGAAGGAACAGTGGTGAACTGGCGACAGGGTCAAGGCTCATTGATGCACTCGGGGAGCGAAGGCTGGCCCGTGTGGTCCGATCCAACAGACGAGCTACTGTAGCTCAAATTGCTCAAGAAGTTAATGCTGGTTCTGATAGAAAGGTTTGTTGCGTAAGGGGCTGCATAGCCGCAGACCATTCAGGGTGCTGCTGGGAAACCTCAGGTCCTGCCATCCATGTGGATGTTACTTTGACATGTACCACCTACCTAAGTGTTGTTGCAGACCATGTACACCTTTTCATGGAAGCGGTATTCCCTGGTGGCTGTGGCCTCTTTCAGCAGGATGATGCGCCCTGCCACAAAGCAAAAATGGTTCAGGAATTGTTTGAGGAGCAAAACAATGAGTTTGAGGTGTTGACGTGGCCTCCAAATTCCCCAGATCTCAATCCAGTCGAGCATCTGTGGGATGTGCTAAACAAACAAGTCCGTTCCTTGAAGGCTCCACCTCGCAACTTACAGGACTTAAAGGATCTGCTGCTAACATCTTGGTGCCAGATACCACAGCACACCTTCAGGAGTCTAGTGGAGACCATGCCTCAACGGGTCAGGCCTGTTTTGGCAGCAAAAGGGACCAACACAATATTAGGAAGGTGGTCATAATGTTATGCCTGATCAATGTACAGTGGGTACGGAAAGTATTCAGACCCCCTTAAATTTTTCACTCTTTGTTATATTGCAGCCATTTGCTAAAATCCTTTAAGTTCATTTGTTTTCCTCATTAATGTACACTCAGTACCCCATATTGACATAAAAACACAGAATTGTTGACATTTTTTGCAGATTTATTAAAAAAGAAAAACTGAAAAATCACATGGTCCTAAGTATTCAGACCCTTTGCTGTGACAATCATATATTTAACTCAGGTGCTGTCCATTTCTTCTGATCATCCTTAAGATGGTTCTACACCTTCATTTGAGTCCAGCTGTGTTTGATTATACTGATTGGACTTGATTAGGAAAGCCACACACCTGTCTATATAAGACCTTACAGCTCACAGTGCATGTCAGAGCAAATGAGAATCATGAGGTCAAAGGAACTGCCTGAAGAGCTCAGAGACAGAATTGTGGCAAGGCACAGATCTGGCCAAGGTTACAAAAAAATTTCTGCTGCACTTAAGGTTCCTAAGAGCACAGTGGCCTCCATAATCCTTAAATGGAAGACGTTTGGGCCGACCAGAACCCTTCCTGGAGCTGGCCGTCTGGCCAAACTGAGCTATCGGGGGAGAAGAGCCTTGGTGAGAGAGGTAAAGAAGAACCCAAAGATCACTGTGGCTGAGCTCCAGAGATGCAGTCGGGAGATGGGAGAAAGTTGTAGAAAGTCAACCATCACTGCAGCCCTCCACCAGTCGGGGCTTTATGGCAGAGTGGCCCGACGGAAGCCTCTCCTCAGTGCAAGACACATGAAAAAACACCTGAAGGACTCCAAGATGGTGAGAAATAAGATTCTCTGGTCTGATGAGACCAAGATAGAACTTTTTGGCCTTAATTCTAAGCGGTATGTGTGGAGAAAACCAGGCACTGCTCATCACCTGTCCAATACAGTCCCAACAGTGAAGCATGGTGGTGGCAGCATCATGCTGTGGGGGTGTTTTTCAGCTGCAGGGACAGGACGACTGGTTGCAATCGAGGGAAAGATGAATGCGGCCAAGTACAGGGATATCCTAGAAGGAAACCTTCTTCAGAGTGCTCAGGACCTCAGACTGGGCCGAAGGTTTAGCTTCCAACAAGACAATGACCCTAAGCACACAGCTAAAATAACGAAGGAGTGGCTTCACAACAACTCCGTGACTGTTCTTGAATGGCCCAGCCAGAGCCCTGACTTAAACCCAATTGAGCAATACTGAGCAAACGGTCTGAATACTTAGGACCATGTGATATTTCAGTTTTTCTTTTTTAATAAATCTGCAAAAATGTCAACAATTCTGTGTTTTTCTGTCAATATGATGTGCTGTGTGTACATTAATGAGGAAAAAAAATGAACTTAAATGATTTTAGCAAATGGCTACAATATAACAAAGAGTGAAAAATTTAAGGGGGTCTGAATACTTTCTGTACCCACTGTATATATCAAGTTTATATATTCTGTAGGCATATGATATAAACATTTCCAGATTCAAAAATGGCATGCCAACGTCATGGTCAGCAAAACGCCATTGTTTCGTGTGTGTGGGCATGTTTTTGTGAAATATCAGGACACAAATGTGTATAATGACATGGGTATGACATAGGTATTACAAGGAGAGGGTGACTTATGAGGACATTGCCCATGTCCCCACTTTTCAAAAGGCTTATAAATCATACAGAATGAGTTTTTGTGAGAAAGTAAAAGTGTGCACAGTTTCCTGTGATGGTTAGGTTTAGGGGTAGGGGTAGTGTAGGGGGATAGAAAATACGGTTTGTACAGTATAAAAATCATTACGCCTATGGAATGTCCCCACAAACGTGTGTGTGTGTGTGTGTGTGTGCAAAAATGTAAGATTATTATGGAATAATGACTTTATATGGCTTCAGAAGACTTTTATGGTGCTTTTTGTTTTTGGTGTTTGGTGTTTGTCCTTTAATGGAGTTTGACAGTCATGGCCACTATAAAGTGTAAAGATTCAAAAACTTCCCCTTTTTATGTTCCATGGACAAAAATAACAGCGTAGAGGGTTGGAATGACATGAGGGTGAGATAAATCATGTCAGAATTTTAATTTTTGTATGATCTATTCCTTTAATGCAGAGACTCCTCTAGTCTACCACGGTTAGAATGGTATTAAAGCATGAAATAAGGGGGAGCTCAAGGCTTCTCTTTGTACGACACTTAAAAGTTTGAGCAGTAAAGGCTAAGAACTAATGAAAGTTCTCCTGCCAGTCCATACAGTCCCCCTATTCTTTTTTT
This sequence comes from Anabarilius grahami, assembly GCA_003731715.1. Taxonomy (NCBI): domain Eukaryota; kingdom Metazoa; phylum Chordata; class Actinopteri; order Cypriniformes; family Xenocyprididae; genus Anabarilius; species Anabarilius grahami. The sequence goes on along the minus strand of RJVU01059333.1, from coordinate 2,551,588 downwards.
AATGATGTGTTCCTATATAGGGCAAAGAAAAAGAAACACTCCAGTGTTTGATGCTGTTCCTCCTATGAATAGAGTATCTAAAAAGTCACTCATTTGGATGCTCTGACTCGGCGTACATTTGGGAATTGCTCTCTGTTCAGCAGGGGGTCACAGCAAAGGGAATGAAAATAGCCCAAACATATTCACCCCCTCAGACGCATACACAGATCTGTCATCTCTTTCAGTGATGCATTGTTGCATCTGCTTGACGGTGAAAATCTCACTGCTAGTTCAAAACATGATGTAATGAGTTCACAACTGTCATCCAGTGTCATCGATTCATAGTATTATAGATTTTCACTCATGGGGGGGTTAAAGAGCATTTTCATTTGATGTTCTCCCAAAACACTAAATAG
>RJVU01059333.1:2529735-2551187 GCA_003731715.1 Anabarilius grahami | reverse complement strand
AAAAAAAAAAAAAAATAGAAGCTTTTATTAAAAATGCGCTAAACAGATTTTTAAAATTTTATTTTATTTTTTTAAATAGCCTATATATATATAGAATTGTGCAATGAGCTTAAAGGAGGGGTGTAATGATATTCAAACTGAACCGAAAAACCATGATACACCACCCACGGTACAAACCGCGATACTCTCATGGTGTACCGAACACGCCCCACCCCCTGCTGCCCCGCCCAGCCCTGGCCCATTGGATCTACACGCAAGTAGGGCTTGCTGCAGTCTGCGGTGGACATCTAACCCTGCCCACATCCATTTCTATCTTCTTTTTACTCAGCTACAGCGAAAGCTTGATGCCTTTTTCCATATTAGGCATTTCCTGGAACGTCATAAATTATATTACTTCTGTGAGGCATAATTGGAGTTTCTGCTTGAGAGCGCCCTCTGGCTTCCAGTATGGGTGAAACAGACATATGTTTAGCACTCAGTAATGCTCACTCCATCCTATTTTGAGTAAAATAGGAAAAATGATACTACTCTTTAAAGAAATTTGAAGTAAACATGATAATCCCTATGTTTTTCTCCAGTCTTTTTTACAGTGGATGCATAAGAGGCTCATATTTCATTTTAAAGACATGGACTCCATTTTGATTTTGCATACCTCCCGAAATAAATTAAGAAATTATTGTCAGAAATTTCTATCATAATAATATAATATTTTATAATAAATCCTTAGACCACCTGGATGTTAACAGGTAACCCTGCAGTTTTTCATAAAATAAATTTTCTGTAAAGTGAAAATATTATTATTATTATCTAATTATTATATTGTTATATTTATTCTTAAATACTCTTTTTATTTTTAATAATGAAAGTTTAATTTGCAAGAGCAATATTTCTTATTTTGTTTGATATTTTTATTTAGCAATAATGAGTGAGTGAATGTGAGTGAAGTGACATGTGGCCAAGTATGGTGACCCATACTCGGAATTTGTGCTCTGCATTTAACCCATCCAAGTGCACACACACAGCAGTGAACACACACCCGGAGCAGTGGGTCATAATGATTATTATTAGTCGTAAATAATATAAAAGCACAAATTATGGGGCAAATTGTTCTGTCCCACAAACAAGCACAACAAACCTGGTATACTTTATATATTTTTTTTTCATTTGTTATAAAAAATCGCATTTTAAATCACAAATCGCAATTTTAACCAGAAAAATCACAATTAGATTTTTTTCCCCCCAAATCGTGCTGCCCTAGTATTTAGTTTAGTTTAGTGTTGGGTATAAAACGCCTCCTTTAACAAGGGGCTAAAAGCCTCCCATGAAAAGCCAAAGACCAAGGCAAAAAAATGCCACTGAAAACACTGGAGTGGCACAAATTGTTTTCCATAATTGGAGGGAATAGAGTTGTTGTGAAGGATCTGCAAAATGGGCCCTATTTGACTTTGCATTTCCGAAATATGCCTATTCTGAATGTATCAGACCGTACTAAAACCAAAGTAATAATAGAGAAGATCTTCTTAAGTAAAAATACTGAAATGCCAAGTGACTAAATAAACAGGTCGGTTCAGAACAAGGGGTTATTTTTGCATTTAGAGGTTACTCAAAAATATCTTGCTGTATCAAAAGTATTTGCATGGTTTTGTTGAACCATTTCTTTTCACAGCTCTGTCAGTACCAGTATTTGTTTTTTAATCATCATGCACTTTTGGACCAGGAAAAATTACATATACAATTTATCCAAAACAATGTTTTTTTAGCATGCTTTTCATCATCAAATTGCAGTATTCTACCTAAGCAATGATTAGTAAAAGGTAGTGCAGGTATAATGTGCCATGTGTACTGAATAAATGAGATTTACTTCAGAAGCAAAAGAGAATTGCTAATGCATGACTGCAGTCTGGTTTAAATCCAGAGACGGCTAACTGATGGTGCATAAAGCTTATGCCTAATCCTCCACAAGGGAAGTATCGGTTGATGTACACAGAAAACCTATAGCACTCACTGTGTGTTTGTGGGTCATTACAGGGCAGTATGTGTTTCTTGATGTGAAGGATTACATATATTAAATATTTGTCTCATGCTGTATGATGACATGCATCCCTGTTTACTTCTGTCTGCAGATTTGCATATGTTCAATGCTGCTTCCAATACTAATGTTTTGGCCAGCTGGGCCGAAAATCAGATACGAACCGAAATGAAAGATCAAAAGATATCAAGTAACTTCTCTGTGCCAGGATGCCACGTCTCAAAGCCAGCAACGTTTCATGTTATTTGTATAGCCAAAATTGGCTGAACTCTGACATTCGGCGAAAGGATCAGTTAGTATTGCAATCTGCATGCAAAACTGAAGATGATTGTAATCACATTACATTTTGTTGCTCCTCTCTCTCTTTTCTCACTTTTTCTTTTTTTTTGTCCGTTAAAGACTTAAGCGATCCTCGCTGATGGGTTTGTCCATCTGGAGGATCGCTCGATCTGCTATGGACTGGGGCGCTCTGGCGCTAGAGATGAGATTAATCTGGCAGCGGTTTGTAGTGACCGGACCAATCCTCGTGGATTAGCACATGCAACTATTCCAGCCTGCCCTGCCCCGCAGACAGCTGGTTTAAAGACCACCCACTCGCCAAACATTAACCAGCGATCACCAGCTCAGCGGCATGGCCTCGGGAACTTTGGAAGAAAAGCACTATTATTAAAATCAACCCTGGAAATGGGTGATTTGATCTTTTTTGTCAATTTAAAATGAACATTTTGTCATAATCATTATGTCCTTTCAAACCGGTTTGACTTACATTCTTCTGTGGAACACAAAAGGATGTCTTTTTTTTAATTAATTTTAAGAGGATAAAAATCATACGGGTTTGGAACAACATGAGAGTGTGTAAATCTGTGTGCCTTTCTTTTGTGGAACATAAAAAGAGATATTTTTATGAATTTTCTAAGAGGATAAAAAAATCATATGGGTTTGGAACATGACAATGTGTAAATAATAACAAAAAATCTTTTTTATTTTTTTATTTTTTTGATGAACTATCCCTTTAATTAACATTCTGTTGTTATCATTAAATTGCTCCAAATCTGTGTGCCTTTTTTCTTCTGTGGAACACAAAAGGAGATATATTTATGAATTTTAAGAGGATAGAAAGTCAAATGGGTTTGGAACAACATGAGAGTGTGTAAGTAACAGAGTATATACTGTTATTTCCATTTGTTTTTAATGGGAAAAGCACAAATAACCACCTCCAAGTGGTAACTATAACTGAGAAATGGGACACTCAAGGTCATTCTAATGGTTTCAGACTCAAACTGACAGCAGGGGGTTGATTAGTTTGGACAGATCGATTTTACCTAGAAGCTGTGTACTTATTTAGGCTTATTTGTTTGAAATGAAAAGCCTTGATGATACATGACAGGGAAATTGACAGGATGGAGTCCGGTGGGTGTTGCATGGCAATAGTTTACTTATGAGGATCTGGATTACATAAGCAAATTTGTAAAAGTCATCTCCAGTTGGCAGTTATTTATCTGCAGGGCTCAAATGCATTTTCTGCAGCATATTAAGCAATGCTTGTGCTTTTCATGGAGGTTTTTTTATGAGCGACACATTAAGTGACACATAATGGCAAGTTTCAGTCCGTGTCGGTATCATTTTGAACATCAAAGTTTAATCCACCATTTACTATCTCCAGTAATCTCGTCGGATTACTAAAACTAGGAGTGGAACACACTGGAAATCTTGTTTCGAATCTGTCCAAACGTTCGTGCATCATCCCCTTCCATATGTACCAGCTACCCCCTGCTCATTTACCTAAATGTCTTACCTTCTGAGTGACAGATAGCCCTATTACACTAATCCTGGGAAAGAGCAAGGGTTTATGTTTGCTACAAAAGACCTTACAAGTGCAGCTCTATGTAGGATATCAAAGCTGCAGTTCCGGTTGAAGGCCTGTCCTTTGAGAACTAGCGTTCCTTACAATCTGTCAGATGTCAAAGCAGCTGCTAAGCCTTTTGTGAACAGATCTGGTGGAAAGCAAACAGAATCAGATCTGGCTGTGAGGACGTATTTAATGAAGCACACAGAAGTCTTAGCGAACACCCTGCTAATTGCAACTGGTATGAAGCTGTCAGACTCCAATAAACAATGAGTATTATGAAAAATTAATGCATGGCATATGCAAAAGAGGTCATAAAGCAGCGGGCAGGAGAAAATGGTGTAAATCAATTGACAAACAGAGTTGTATATTTTGTATAAATGGATAAATGTTTTTTGTTTTGTTTTTTGCAGGTCCTGCTATTCCAGTGGGAGTTGATGTACAAGTTGAAAGCTTGGACAGTATTTCAGAAGTAGACATGGTAGGTAATCCTAAACATTTGCTTTTCACATGTGTTGTTTTATGTAACATCCTCAACTCTTTGACTCTAAATTCTATAACATATGAATACACTTTAAACAATTACATTTTAATTTAAGAAAACAAGAAATAATTTTTTGCATGAAAAAATAAGCCTGTTTTTTTTTTTTGGTTGGGGTTTATTTATTTTTTTGCATTGTGACATTATTTTCATTCCAGTTAAGCACATTTTCTCATCAAATTATTGAGATATGTACAGATGTCTTGGAGTTGACACGATGGGGAACGCCCTCAACGTGACTGGTGTCTGAAGACGTGTACCAAACATGCCAAATATTGGCTGACGGCAGTCTATGACATCACGAGTGAGCACATGTGTGTATAAGAGGGCACCTGCAAGACACGTCATCAGCTTTTTTGTCTTCAGGAGCCATTTGTTTGTATGCATGTGTAAGACCAGAATCTGTGAGAGCTGGGGTCTGTTTAATACATCTGAGATGATTTGACAGATGCTAGATCTTCTAATCATGATAACTGAACTCTGGCTAATTTGGTTCTTCAAATGAATTTGCGGATTGGATTAAAATATCTGGATTAAGTTGACTAAGATTACTGCGCGTTCTCGTGTTCCCTGAAAAGGCCAGATGTATTGATACTCGAAACCACGATCAGCAATGCAGCGATTGGCTGGAGACAAGACGGCAACGTAATGACATCATATATTTAAAAAAGACACCTGACAAAAACTTGACGAATTTCTAGACATTTATAAGGAAACAGCCATGCGAATAAAATGCCAGAAGAACGACATAAATGTTATAAAAGAAAAATGAAATGTGCACTTTTTTTATTAGGCTATATTCACGATTTCTAGTATTTGTACAGGCACTTTTTATTTCAATGTTGTAATTAGCAACTAATTTACCTTTAGAAAGCAGATTTGACAGCATTAATTAAAGTTTCTTAAGGGTCAAGATCAAGTTATCTGCATCTCCTGCGCTTCATCAAGTCACTCCCATAATAGCTGTCACGGTTCAAATTAATGCACGCACGACATAAACTGTACATCGTGTGTGAGACTCCAATAAAATTATTAGGTATTCCCTCACAAATTCTCAATGAATAAAACTGGCTGTGTCTATGTTATTGTCACGATCACCGTCTGCTCCTGTCACTACATTCCCCATAATCCTCTCTGCCAATCACCTGCACTCACTCCACCAATCACTACACTAATCACCACACCCAGCTGCAGCTCATTACCAGGACTATAAAGGACTGTCACACACACCACCACACCGCGAAGTCTTGTTAACTATTGTTACAATTCCAAGCGTTACCCTGTGTTGATCCTGTCTGTTCCTGCTTTTGATCCTCGCTTTGTTATCCTGTTCCTGCTTTTGACCCTCACTTTGTTATCCTGTTCCGTGATTGATATCTGCCTGCCTCTGACCATTGCCTGTATTCTGACCACGATTCTGCCTGTTCCTTGTGATTCCTGTTTGCTCCTGTCTGACCCTGCCTGTACGACCACTCTAACTTCAATAAAGCTGCATATGGATCTTATCACGAGTCCCGAATCGTTACAGTTATGATATACTACACGACATTATAATAATATTTGCAAATTTATTTTTGAATCATTATTGTCCCTGGTTTACATTAGGGTACTCTTGTGGGAAAGTAGCAGTGGCTGGGACAAACTTTGAGCATCACCTCCGCTTAAAAAGATGCAATCTAATCCTGTTTACAATAAATAAGCCTGCTCCCGAGCAGGTTTAAGCTTACAGACCAGTTGCTACGACAGCAAGTCCAGGATGAGCGTCGAAGAACCGAACAATCAAAGATAATGCCAAATTATCATCAATCAAATCCAGCTAACTGAGTTAGCAACGTACGAAGAACGGGCCCCTGGATGTGGTCATTGTGCTGCATTCATGGCAAGAGCTTCTGTTTTGCTTGATTCTCTCTTGAGGGACGGAATCTAGCATTTGCATGGAGCACATTCAGCTCTCAAGAGAGTTGGATGCGCTCATTGTGATGCATTCTTGGTAAGAGCACTCTTTCTTGATTTTTCTATCGAGGGATAGAATCCTACATTTGCACAGAGCGTGTTTGGCTCTTTAAGGAGTTGGATGCTCTCATAGCGATGCATTTGCAGTAGGAAGCTCTGTTCTTGCTTTTTTTTTCTTAGAGTGATGAGAGTCCAGCGTTTGTATGGAGCGCGTTCTCTCGAGGGAGCTGAATCCATTCACTGTAATGCGTTCGCTGTGGCAAGCTCCGCCCATGTTTAACTCCTTCTTGAGAGATGAGAGTCGAGCGTCTGCACTTCGTGCTTCGGGTTCCACTGCTGCTGAGGTGGCAGAGCAGAATCGATCGTGAGGATTGTAGGTGGTACTTGGGGAGAAGTCTGATGGGAGTTTTTCCATTTTGGGGCTTCTCCTGATACATCCATTCCTCTCAATCCCATTTGGTAAATTTGGAAGCTTGCTCTTAAAAGAGAGCAAATTCTTCTGATCTGAATGGAGATTCATTAAACACCATTGGTCTCATGTTGATTCAGGAAGCCACTCTGCTGCCCCTTCCTACCTGACCTGAGTCCTGAAGTAGGGATATCGCTTTAGATGGGTGCTGTACTAGTACCAATCATTAGCTATAGCGGGTTTTGAGTCGAGTAATTTTGGACCTGAGCTCCCCTTTGGCTCCTTTATGGTTAAAGCCTAGGTAATGAGAGTTACTGGGCACACTGCATTATGCCCTGCTTTCAATTTACCTCCTTTCAATAGGCAAATGTAAGGATGAAGGCTTCCCTTTAGAGGAGTGGCAACATCATAGAGCCTCAAGGGCCAATTACTATGGGTTTTGGTACCTTGCTGTCTCCCTGTAATAAGCTGCTTAAGTACCATTTAGGGTAGAGCAGGGTAATTGGAAGTATGTTGCGCAACTCATAACTCCCTCTGTTTTATTTACCTCCCTCTCCGACTATTGTTGGGTCTTGAACCAGGGATATTGCTCCCCATTTTAGATGGGCACTCAACTATGGCCTTGGTTTGACAGTACTAATAAGTAGAGGAAGTTTGCCTATGTCATCCCTCCTTGTTATCTATCATGTAATGCCTTTCAAGCAGGTTTCAGCTGTTCTCCCCTAGTCATTTGGGGTCTTGAAGTAGAACCTAGGCTCCCTTGTGGTTCCCTAGGGGGTTTAGAGTCTGGGTGATAAGAGTGGTGGCTACACTGTATTATGCCCTGCTCTCATTGCCCTCCTTTCCTGAGTAGGAGTAAAGATTAGTCTCCCCTTAGAAGGGTAGAAAAAAGTGAAGGTTGTAGCCTGAATAATTAGTAATTACTAAGCTAATTACTAAGCTTTTTAGAGCTTTGAATGTTCCCTTTCTCAATCTGCTCTTAAGATAACCCTTAGGTTAGAGCAGGGAGGATGGAACTACGATGGGCATCTCACAGGACTCCCTCTGTTTTGTTAACCTCCCTCTTCAATTAATATTGGGGCTTGAAGTAGGGATATTGTTCCTTTTTGGAAGTATGCTCTACTATGGTCAACAATTCTAATAAGTAGAGGAAGTTTGCCTTTGAGTGGTCCCTCCTTGTTTGCTGTCACATGCTATGGTCTGGTGCAAAAAAAAAGAGGCACTAGCTATAGCGGATCTTAAGTAGAATGCTTTTACTTAAGGCAGGGTATAAGCTGCTCTCCCCCAGTTACATTGGGATCTTTAAGTAGGGCTTAAGCTTCCCTGTGGCTTCCTTGGAGTCTAGAGCCCAGGTAATGAGAAGTACTGGGCACACTACATTGTGCCTTGCTTTCGTTTTCCTTTCTTCCCTGAAGAGGAGTGAGGATTTGGCTTTCCCTTTGGAGAGGTAACAGTAGTAAATAGTCTGAAGGACTAATTACTAAAGGTTTGAGCGCTTAAGCCATGCTCCCTTTATTGAGCTGCCCTCAAGATACTCTTGGGGTAGAGCAGAATGGATGGGATTATGATAGGTATTCACAAAATCCCTCAATTTCATTTATTCCCTTCCCAACTATGATTGGGTCTTGAAGTAGGACCCTTTTCTCCCCCATGGCCGGGTATCGTGCAAAATCTCTAGTTGGTCCATGCTGGGAGAACCTGACAAATAGAGGCAGTCTGCCTGGTGGCCTCCCTTCTTTTTAGGGCAGCACTCTGATCAGATGAGTGCACAGAGTCTCCTAGTTGTTCCTGGAGAGGTTCTTTGCTCAAACAGTGTTGAGTGCTCTCACCTATGACTTTAGTGTGAATAAGTAGAGCTTAAGCTCCCCTGCGGTTTCCCTAGGGGTTAAATTGCAATGGCAAGAGTTTTGGCATTTATTCTATGCCACTCTCATGTTTGAATCCCTTGCAAAATTAGTTATATTCTTTGTTTGATATATATATCAAACAAATATATATGGGCTTTGTTTGATAGAGCTTTTGCTCTTGGGGCCTTTTAGGTTTCTTTGCCTGCCCTGCAAGGGAGGGAGGAAGGTTGTAAAGGCCAGGACTTCTCTTGCTATAGAGCATGGAAGCTTGGTTACCTTCTCTTGCTATTAGAGAAACTGAGCTTAGTGAGTGGCTCCACTAAGCAATGTGTGCCCTGTGGGTTGATGTGCTTTGACTCCAGCTAAGTGATCTGTAGAGTCAATCTATTCTATGCCCACTATGGTTTGCAAATCCACTAGGGCTGCACAATATAACGCACGATACGAAAAATAACATTGAACTTGAACGCGATTATCGCTTAAACACGATTCTTAGTGCGATTATTAAATCGCAAAGGCTGCGATTATTTTTTTTGCGCAGCTTGTCAATGAAGTATGGCTCCAAATGCTAATCCCTCTGAAAGCACTGCGAGTTTGAGTCGCTTATAAAGCAACACGCGTCAAACTTCTTTTCAGAAACGAGAAGCATTTATTAACATCTTGTTCAACAAAAGACAACATTTAATAACATGTTTTTACTCCAAACTCACTTCATAAAGACAGTTGAGCGTCCTTATGTGAGATGATGTGGCTTCTTACACAGAATAAGGCAGTCGTGTGTTTATTAGTCATGTTTAATTAATCAAAGCATTTCAATCTTCTGTTTATTCAGCTACAGCGATGCGTGTTATCTTCTGCTGCAGGGCATATTTAGATTTTCTGCGCAAGAGCGCCCTCTAGCTTTCAGATGGAGAAGCATTTACTACTGATCGCAGAGCCGTAAAGCTCTGACAAGCCACGCATTAAATAATCGCAGCCTTTGCCATATTTTATCGCGATAAATCGTGCAGCCCTAATATCCACAGCCTAGTGAGGCAGGCATCCCCTTAGCCTGGAAGAGTGGGAATCAGTTCCCCATAGCGTCAACTCCATGGCACACGTCAAAGTTCCACTTCGAAAGGGAATGTCTAGATTATGTATGCAACCCCAGTTCCCTGAGAAGGGGAATGAGATGCGTCACCTTGTTGCCATGCATTGGGTTTGCCTGAATGTCTCCTTCAGACAAAAGAGTTGATGACATGTTTTGCAGGCACCCTCTTATACTCATGGGCACTCCACTCGTGACATAGACTGGGGAATAATTGTCTTGAAAATGTATATGCAAAAATGGGCTTTATTCTAAATTTAATTTAATTTATATTAATATAAATAAATTATATAATATAATATAATATAAATTCTTATAGTAAAAATATATTTTTTGTAAGATTCACCCTCAATTTCATAATTCTCTTGCTTTTTGCCCATTTATTACTTGCTGTTTTACAGTTACTGTGTCCCAAAGGTATTTCTAAAAAAGAGAGCTTCTGTGTCTCTGATGGCAGAAACTTTGATCATGAATCTTCTTTTTTACTTCTGTTATAACAGAATATGACACCCATTCTGTCATTCCGTTCTCATGTTTTGGATTTCCCTCTTGGTAGAAGCCTTTGTGTGATGTAACAAAGAAACTTTGTGGTGCTTTTATTGACCATATATAATTACTGGCCGCTCCAAGTGTTTATGGTTGTATAACCAAAAGATAGAATAGAGAACGAATGATCTGCTTGAGTGATTTAAAGAGACGTAGCCGTTATGTTGAGGATTGAGAGGTACATAGTTAGACTACAAAGAGAGACATGTTAGGAATGTATATGTAAAATTGGCCATGTGCTTGCTGCAGTGAAAAACAGTTGTCGTTTGTTGCTCCCAAAACTTTGCAGTGTGTACATTGTCATTATTTATCAAGAAAATAAGTGAATCTCACATATCCTTTGAAGAGCATGTCCAGATCATATTTCACCCCAAAATCAAAAGGAAGGAATTAGAAACAACAGGTTGCTTATAAAATGAAGCCTACTGTATTTAACGGGGCCATTAAGGTTTTTAGCATTGTGACATTAATTTTTATGACAATTAATCATATCCCCTCTTCTCAATTCTCATTGTGGTAATGCAAAGAAAATCCCATTCTAATTACTATAATGCAGAAAATCAATGGAATTTTATCATTTACTCATCAAGTTGTTGCAAACACGTGACTTTCATTGTTCCCTAGATCTCAAAAAGAGAATTTCTGAAGAATGTCGTCTCTCTTTTGATTGAAATTACAAGGAATGGAGCTTTTAAGCTTCAGAAGGACACAGAAGTGCCATACAAGTGGTTCATATGACTTGTGCGCTATGTTCTTCAATCTTGAATCAGAAGTCATAAGATTTAGAAGACTTGGAATATTGCACACAAGTCATAGATTAACCACTTTTATGGTACTTCTGTGTCCCTTTTAAGCTGTAGTCCCCATTCTTGAGACATGTACAGTCTCCAAACGTCTCATTTTGTGTTCCAAAGAAAAAGTAAGTCATAAAGATTTGGAACAACATGAGTAAAATGTTAGTAAACAAACGATCACAGGATTTTCTTTTTTCATCCTTTATATGTTTTTCTTTCACCTATATATATTTTTTTACATTCATGAGAATCATATATTTTTCACCTCAATTAATAAGAGGCTTTGAGGGAGATGATGTCCTAATTCTAAAAATCTTAATGGTACTACTTAATGGTACTACAAAAAGGGCTTTATTTTATTAATGGAAAATATANCAACATGAGTAAAATGTTAGTAAACAAACGATCACAGGATTTTCTTTTTTCATCCTTTATATGTTTTTCTTTCACCTATATATATTTTTTTACATTCATGAGAATCATATATTTTTCACCTCAATTAATAAGAGGCTTTGAGGGAGATGATGTCCTAATTCTAAAAATCTTAATGGTACTACTTAATGGTACTGTAAAAAGGGCTTTATTTTATTAATGGAAAATATAATATCTTGTTTTTGTCTTATGATTTTTGTGACAAATTTTCATGACAGTAATCCAAATATATACCACCACTGAAAAGTTTGAGGTTGGCAGAACGATGAAATGTTTTTGAAAGAAGTCTCTTATGCTCACCAAGGCTGCATTTATTTGATCAAAAATACAGTAAAAACAGTAGTACAGTAAAATATATATATATATTATTACACTTTAAAAAAAAAACTGTTTTCTATTTCAAGAAAATAGAAACTACTTTTTAAAATGTAATTTATTCCTGTGATGCGAAGCTGTCTTTTCAGCATTTACTTAATTTTCAGTAACATTGTAAATGTCACTTTTGATCAATTAAATGCGTCTTCCTGAATAAAAGTATTGATTTCTTTCAAAATACAAATCTTACTAACCCCAAACATTTGAACGGTAGTGTATCTCCTTTGTGCATGTTCAAAGGGATGATGGAGCCTCCTGTAAAGATTGTTGTGACTGAATATTGTGAAAACTTCCGCAATCTCTTTTCCTCCATCTGTGAAGGACTTTACTATGACATTATACCTGAGACACTACTGGAAGGATGAGCGCTTGTCCTTCACCAGCACCACAAATAAAAGCATGACTTTTGATGGCCGCTTGGTGAAGAAGATCTGGGTTCCTGATGTCTTCTTCGTCCACTCTAAAAGATCTTTTATTCATGACACCACCACAGAAAATATCATGCTGAGAGTGTTCCCTGATGGTCACGTTCTCTACAGCCTGAGGTAAAAAAGCAGATTATCAACACTAGCATTTCTGACTTTTAAGTGAGCCATTATAATTCCAATTATATGTAAGTTATGTATATATGTATAGAGTTTAAATGTATTTATGTAAATGTACTTATACATATTTATTATTCGTGTTTATTTTGTACAATGTAAGAAAAAGTTAATATTTTTCCAGTTGTTCAGCAGTTACTACATTACACCTCCAAGCAACTCAACTACTGCATGTGGTTTCATTTAAATAAAATGTGGTTTGAAAACAAAAGCACGTCGCTGGGCTTAAGCATTTGCATATTGCTGTGGTGTTAAAATTAGAACGATGCTTCTGGCCTGTGATGTTTTTGCCATGTCTTTTGTGCTGCAAGTTAAAAAATTAGGCCAAGCTACCTGCGTGCAGGCTATAATCAAGGGCTAGTGCTGAGTTCAAAGTCAAATTTCAGACACTGTTTTTGCTCCAGGGAAAGTGTCATTATTGATGGGAATGGCCCAGATTATTTCCATTGACCGACAAATGATGGACACCACTGCAGAGAACAGAGGAAAGAAATACTGAGAGAAAAATGAGATGGCCTTAGTGCCAGTTCAGTAAATGGCGCTAATATTCTGTTCTTGACTAGCATTACTAAGCACATTTGCATCACATTTACATTTTTATTCTTAGCAGAAGCTTTCTTACTAAAGCCACTGTCATTTCAATCCCATATGACTTTCTGTTTCTGTGAAACACAAAAGGAGATGCTTAGCAGAATGTTCAAGATGCTCTTTTAAGCCCGGGACACACCAAGTCGATGATCGGCCGCCGTGCAACGTCGGAGCGTTTTTTATGCGTCGATCGACTAAGTTTTTCTGGTGTGTTTCTTTCGCCCATTCAAAACAATACGAGTGACGCGTCTTGTGTTATTCTATAGTCTTTGGTTTAGCGAACGAGTCGAAGCGCAAGAGTAATAGCAAAACAGTGACCAAACAAGTCAAGGCTGTTCTAATTTTACGTCATGTACCTGAGTGTTCCTGGGCGAAAGTTTAATATTAACGTGAGCTGAGTGAAATATAGAAAGTGATCAGCATTAATCATATTCAAAACCGCTTTGTTTATGGTTTGTGTATCTGCAGCCTGCAGTGCCGGTCTCACTTTCTGAATTACGAATGTAGACAAATAAATGTGAAAAAACGTGCGTGCTGGCTGAGAGTCGGCTTTAGTTCTCTCTGTGTGTTCACGTGCAGTTATTTTGCCCAGATGCAGGCGACGTAAGGCAACAACACAGTCGGTTTTTATCAGTGCTAGTTGTTTGGCGTCGATTTGGTGTGTCCCTACCCTTACACCCATTGTATTGAAAAAAGCAGCTTGGACATTCTGTTAGAAAACTCCTTTTGCACTTCACAAATGCAAGAAAGTCAGGTCTCACTTTATATTAGGTGTCTTTAACTACTATGTTTTTATGTCAAAAAAAATTGGTACAGTGTGCTTATTGTGTTCATGTTGTATTGAAAAATACTTTCGCTTCTATTGAGGTGAGATACGGGTAAGGTTAGAGACAGGTTTGGTGGTATGGTTAGGTTTAAGTGTTGGTTAAGGGATAGGTGTAGGGTCAACAGTGAAATTACAGATATAATTACAGAAATTAATAACAGATGTGATTATATGATGGTATTTTTTTTTTATATAAGTACAATGTAAAAACAAGTATGTACACAATAAGTGCATTCTATCAAATGATTAATTTAAACCTTAGAAGTAGTTAGTAGTCTCATAGTAGTTATTGACAAACTCATACAGGTTTGGGCATGAGGGTGACAGAATTTAATTTTTTGGGTGAATTATCTATACAGGTAGCACTTCCCTTGTAACTGCAAATGAAAATTCCATGGATTTGGGGTTTGAAAACTGAAGTCTGTGAGAAATATGATGAAATATAAAGATCTAAGACGGTGGGTTTCTGTATTTTCATCCGTGTTATACATGGTTCTTATGCCCAGGGTCACTGTTACAGCAGCCTGCAACATGGACTTCAGCCGTTTCCCACTGGATACACAGACCTGCACTTTGGAGTTGGAGAGCTGTGAGTGAATGACTAATTTGTGTTATTTTAGTGCAACACATGCTCAATCCACTCTGCCAAGTTACTTTTTCCTGAATTGGATCCTTTTTTTCTAGACGCCTACACGGATGAGGATCTGATGCTATACTGGAAAAGTGGAGATGAGTCTTTGAGTATAGATGACAAAATCTCTCTCTCTCAGTTCCTCATACAGAAGTTTCACACTACCTCTCGGCTGGCTTTCTACAGCAGCACAGGTATCTGGGGATTATTTGTCAAGTTGATTTATTTCAAACACTGTGGCCCCAAGACAGATTTGGACACTTAAGTCACACTTAAAAGTGTAGGAATGTTATTACAGTAAATATCAAAGCAAGTGGCATCTGCAAGCAAATAATGCTAGAGCTTTCCTCTGAACTAACTTCACTTCTCTGTGACGAGTTTACAGTGACATTTAACCAACTGGTGCCACTGGTTCATCAGATTGTGTTCAACAACCGCAATGTGTGCTCATTATTTAAGCAAGCTAAATATTTAGCTTGAAAAGTGTGCTTGCGTGCTGTCTTGCTTTAAAGCAGTGAGAAAATAGCAGTTAAGAAAGCATCTGATCATAGTGACATGGATATGTTTGCTCCAATTCTGCATTCCAGTAAAGTCACATCACGTGACACTTAGCGCTTTATACAATAGACTGTATAAAAGCAAACAGCTTTACAGTTTTAAGCATGAACAAACAGTGTCAGTGTCTCTTTCATTTAGAATTACAATTTTTTACTATAAAGCAGCTCTCCAGTGTTTTCGAGTTTTACTCATGGACATCGGACCTCGATGGACTGAACAGAGGAAATTAGTAGGAAAAGAGTTTCATGTCACCTACCTATTATGTATTTTGAACTCCCAAAACGAACGCCAAACGAACTTTGATTTGGCATGATTTTGTTGGAAATGAAGTCACATTAGTTCGTTCTTCGATTTCGCTTGAATTATATCAGGGCCTTAAAAGAACTCTTTCAAAAACATGAAAAAATCTTACCAAACCCAAAGCTTTTAGCAGTAGTGTAAATGTCACTTGTTTTGATTTTTTTTTCTTCATTTAATCCACTGAAAGTTTTATAAGTGTGGTGGAGTTAATATTTGACTCTATCTTCCATCTGCTTTTTTATCTCTCTTTCTCTCTTTAGGATGGTACAACCGCCTGTACATAAACTTTACACTTCGCCGCCACATCTTCTTCTTCTTGCTGCAGACATATTTCCCTGCCACTCTTATGGTTATGTTGTCCTGGGTGTCGTTCTGGATTGATCGCAGGGCTGTTCCAGCCAGAGTTTCATTAGGTAAGATTATCACAAATCAGTATTTTGGCCTCAGGCGTCACTGCTGCTTCCTAAGTCGTGTCACGCACCTGCAGATCTTAACAGGATGTGGTGATTTTATCCAGGTATCACCACGGTGCTTACCATGTCTACCATCATCACTGGGGTGAACGCCTCCATGCCCAGAGTCTCCTACATCAAAGCTGTGGACATTTACCTGTGGGTTAGTTTTGTGTTTGTGTTCCTGTCCGTCTTGGAGTATGCGGCAGTCAACTATCTGACCACGGTCCAGGAGAGGAGAGAGCGTAAGCTCAGAGATCGAGCAGCTCGAGAGCAGGTAAAAAAAAGAGAACAGTTCACCCTAAAATGAAAATTTATTTTCAATTATGGGTACACTATATTTTAAAGAACCCATGACATGAAATGTAGAGTGTTGTGGCTCTTAGTCTTTGTTTGTTAGTTTTGAGTAGGGTTGGGAATCGAAAATCTTAAGGTCAGGAATCGGATACTTGTAAAATTTAAATTTCGATTCCACTCATCCATTCCTGTGTGTGCATTTTAATATGACTTTAAACTGTTCAGGAAGACCCGCGCAGCGTTTTCTGTGCTACACATACATCCAAGCGCACGCACAGAAATTATGATTTTAAACCATTCAAGCGCAAGAAGACCCACACGCTGTTTTCTGTGCTGCACATACATCCAAAACGCATGCACAGAAAAAGGGAATTTAATGTGATTTTAAACTATTCAAAAGTGTGTTTTCTGTGCTGCATACATATCCAAAACATGCACACAGAAAGCCACCTCTCATATAGTATAGTGCACGATACCGAGCTGAGTTTTCTTTCACATCTTTTTGCACTTGGACAGACAAATACACACAAAATGATGCCAAAATATTCTCGTAAACACAGTCGGTTATGTCTTAAGTGAACGTAAACAGTTGAGAAAGAAAACACATTCGTAACAGTATATTGGATCCGTGCAGCTCTTAAAGTGACAGCAGCCTAATATTCTGCTGCCGTCTCTGTAATAACGTTAATAAAACAACAAAAGACAAAGAGAAGATTCCCTCGCTGTTCTTGACTGAATAACATTTGTAACTATATTTGTAAAGTATATTTTGTTTATAAAGTGCAGTGTTATATTTTACATTTGATTACAGTTTTTGTAATTACTGAGTGTTTACTTGTCTTTAATAATAATAATTGATAATTAAAATTTATATTAGTTAGGTTAGTTGTTTTTTTTTCTGTGGTATTTTTAAACCATAGGCAAAGGTTCCTTGTTTAAGTGTTCTTTAGCCTGTTGATTTTTGGTAATGGTATTCAGCTACAATAAAATGTTTTTCACAAAGACTTAGAATAAATGTGAATGATATCTAAGTTTTTTTTGTTTGTTTTTTACCTTATTAGAATCGATATTAGCAAGACAAATTCAAACAATGCCCAACCGTAGTTTTGAGTGGGATCTGTCTGCAAACATACACCTAAAAATGAGTTGATAAATGTGATTAAAATTGTGATCTTTTTGGAGGGAATATTGGACCAAAATATTGCTATAAAAATATAAACATTTCAAGTTATAGAATGCTAGACTGTATTGCATATTTAATTTGGTTTGTGGAGCTTTATCTTCTCAGAAATAAATATGGTTATTTGCATTTTTAATGTTTATAAAATGTCTTCACTTTTAGCAATCCAATCAAATAATGAGATATAATAATTCGATTTTTAAGAGCTGTTGAATATCACGGCTGATATGACTACCAGTTCATCAAACTAGAAATGAAAGTAGAGCGCAATGCATTGTGGGATACGGTACTGATAACGGCATACACTTTTTATACTCTTGTGTTGCTCTGCGAGTAATTCCGGGTACAGAAAAGTATAATTTCTTTGCACATTATACATACTATATACTGCAACAATAATAAAAGTTGTATGGTAGTATGCGACATAGCCACAAGCTATGTTTAGAATTGATATTTGAATACTAGCATAATACTTTCTACACAATGGTTACTATTTTAAAACAAAAATGTATTCATTATGCAGTATTTTCCAACTGTAATCCGTAACTTTGTTGTCATAACCTCCATATCCCACATGACCTCATTATGTAAATATAAATTAAACTAAAAGTAGTTTTAATCCCATCTTGTGCACAAACATCTTTTTCAGTGCCCTTGTTTATTAATGCCAACTGATAATTTGCTCTTGTTAATGATCTCTTCTCTCTCTTTGCTCTCTGTTCTTTTTGGGTCGCCCAACTCAACATGTTCCAGTCATTACCATGCACCTGCGGTATGTCCCACACCAGGACCATGATGTTGGATGGGACCTACAGTGAGGCTGACACCAACAGCTTGGCTGGCTACACAGAGGCTCCCATGGTTCCAGAAGAAGTGGTGCCAGAGAAACAGGAGCATATGGTGGTTCACATGTCAATGAGCAGCGAGTCCACTGCCACTAAAAAAAAGGGCATCCGGGCATTTAAAAAGGGCATTTACCAGAACACGCATGCCATTGATAAGTACTCCCGCATGATCTTCCCAGGAGCCTATATAATTTTCAACCTTATTTACTGGTCGGTGTACTGCTGATCATTCTCCAGCTACATCCATCTTGCACTCTTTTGGACTTTTGGAGGTTTATACAACCATTCCTCTGACTTTTTGATGCACATCAAACATTGGCTCATGCGATACTAAACTGCGGTTACCGTTGTCACTTTCATACGCAAAAAGACTGACGAAGAGAAAAACGGTTGAGTGCTTCATATAGGCCTTTTCAGGTTTATGACAAATTAACTGTAAAACACTTGGACTTTTGTACAGGCTTATGCGTTTTCTCATGTTTGCATCATTGGACTGTTAACTCTTTCCCCACCAGCGTTTTTTTTAAAAGTTGCCAGCCACCGCCAGCGTTTCTGAACATTTTCACACAAATTTTATGGCCCCCAAAATATATTCTTGTATGAATATCTGAACATGAAATATATAACAAAAGAAAGAACAGAGCCTCTGCTTTAAAAAAATTTTAATAAATAGTTTTATTCTAGCTCCATGCATTCTTTTTTATCAACACTTGAATGTGGGTAAATTTCATAAAAAATACAACATATTGAACATATTTTTCAAAGACTACAATGTACATAAGCAATGCTTTTATTGCTTGTTTCTGCTTCTTTTTGTCTGTGTTTTGATCTGGAGATTCTGTACTCTTTCAGAAGATGTGTAATAGCGCCCCCTACCATACAACAGTGAAAACACGGAAAACCAGAAAATTCGGTCTAGGGCGGGGAAAGAGTTAATGATTTGGTATGTACAGAGCAAGAAAGTACTTTTTTATACCTAAAAAAAAAAATTGTGCTTTTGACAAATATGTTAGTCACATGAGATCCAGTCATATCATTGGCCTTGAAAATATATTTTTTTTCTACATATGGTGGATTGCACCTTCATGGAAGCCGCCATGTTGACTATCTGTGTTGTGCAATTTGATATATTTATAAACTTATTATAAATATATAGCAAGTATTTATACTTAATTTTTTACAGCGCTCAAGGTGCTTTACAAAAATAAATGAAAAGGACATATAAAACAAACCAAATAAAATATACATATTAAGGATACAACTCAACAAAATTTGTCATCAGACAAAACAAAACAAAACAAAAAAACTACGAAAACGAACAGAACAAAACAAATAACAAATTAAACAGCTTTGAAATAAAGTGGCAGTTGTTAATAAACAAAATATAATGCAATAACACTAATTTAAAATTATTCAGTGCACCTTTAAGTATGTATTTGCTTATCTGCACAATGTCCAGTTTTATTTCATTTAGGCAAGGTCGTTTGTTTATGCTAAAGCAATCACTCATGTTAATATATCGTAATTACCAGTAATGAGAAAGAATCTCCTTTCAATTTGAGGTTTGTGTGGATGTACGTGTTATGTGGAGTGAGTGTGTATGTGTGTGTATTTGATACCATTATATTTCTCATGCAAAATAAATCAGTATGTCTTTACTGTGGTTCATCTGAATGCATGTTAGTTTTATTATTTTATATCAGTTATACACCAACCTGAACTTGCCATGATACCTTACAAGAGTGGAGTACAAAGCTTGTTTAAGTAATCAGTCAGGGTAGGCTAAAGGTTAGTTTGTGATGAAATGGTCTTGAATACAACTCGAAACTGCCTTGTGTAATTTTAAACACTTAAGGTGATGGTTCATTTTGGTGGGATGATTTTAGTGCCCGTTAGTACACATACAAGCATCACATGCAAAATTTGAAAATACCTGTTACTGTAAATGAAAATACTGTGAATTATATATGTGCTTGAAGTTTGTTTATATTTGAAAGGTATAACCAAATCATAAAATCTGGCAGTTCCACTCCATAAGATGTTTTCTGTAATTGTTGAAAGGTTAAGAATGTAATATATGTGTTGACCAGAAAAAGGTGCAATGTAATTAAATGTTTGTGTATGTATATATGTATATATAGCATATATACAGTTGCAAGAAAAAGTATGTGAACCACTTGCAGAATCTGTGAAAATGTTTTTACAGATTTTAACAAAATAAGGGAGATAATACAAAATGCATGTTATTTTTTATTTAGTACTCTCCTGAGTAAGATATTTTACATAAAAGATGTTTACATATAGTCCACAAGACAAAAAAAATAGCTGAATTTATTCAAATAACCCCATTCATAAGTATGTGAACCACTGATTCTTAATATCTCAATATTGTGGTTACCTGGATGATCCATGACTGTTTTTTTGTTTTGTGATGGTTGTTCATGAGTCACTTGTTTGTTCTGAGCAGTTAAACTGAACTCTGTTCTTCAGAAAAATCCTCCAGGTCCTGCAGATTCTTCAGTTTTCGAGGATTTTTTGCATATTTGAACCCTTTCCAGCAGTGACTGTATGATTTTGAGATCCATCTTTTCACACTGAGGACGACTGAGAGACTCAAACACAACTTTTAAATAAAAGGTTCAAACATTCACTGATGCTCCAGAAAAAAAACATGATGCATTAGATGGCGGGTGAAAACATTTGGAATTTGAAGATCAAGGTAAATTGTATTTAATTTGTCTTCCGGGAAACATGCAAGTATCTTCTGTTGCTTCCGAAGGGAAGTACTAAATGAAAAAAAATGATATTCAAGTGAAATAAGAAACATTTGGACCTCTTCATCCTGTTCAAAAGTTTTCACCCCCCGACTCTTAATGCATCGTGTTTCCTTCCATGTGAAAAGATGGATCTCAAAATCATTCAGTCACTGTTGTAAAGGGTTCAAATATGCAAAAGATGGTGGAAAACTGAAGAATTTTTGGGACCTGGAGATTTTTTCTGAAGAACAGAGCTCAGTTTAACTGCTCAGAACAAACAAGGGACTCATGAACAACCATCACAAAACAAAAAAACAGTCGTAGATCATCCAGGTAACAACACAAGAATCAAGGGTTCCCAAACTTTTGAACGGAGATATTTTAATAAATTCAGCAACTTTTTTGTCTTGTGGATTATATGTAAACATCTTTTATGTAAAATATCTTACTCAGGACAGTACTAAATAAAAAATAACATGCATTTTGTATGATCTATTTTGTAAAAACTTTGCACATTTTCACAGAAGTGGTTCACATTTCTTGCAACTGTCTGTATGT
>RJVU01059333.1:2503175-2529045 GCA_003731715.1 Anabarilius grahami | reverse complement strand
AATATTCATAAATCTTTTTTATTATATTTATTTTTTATTAATTATTTACAATTTCATTTATTTGTTTAATTATTTATTTATTTACTTATTTTCGGCAGCACCTCTAACGGTCAGTAAAGCCCGCTCTATTTTTGAATCGTTTCGGCGCGCAGTGACGTGCTCTCATCAGTTACTCAGCGGATGTACTGCTTCTGCCTGATCTTCTCCTCGAACAGCCCAAGCAACTGACAGGCCTGCAGTGACTTCCTGACGGATCACAGTAACTTTGTAGCTCGAACAACAACTTAAGGTCACTTCTTATCGTAAATACTCGCATCAGATGCGCATATATCCGTAAGTACGACCACTTTATCGATTGTTTAAGATCTGAATACGCAGTCATTTCAGTATAGCTGCATTGCTGTGCTGTGTCACTTTCTAAACACAAAGTTTACAGCTTATAAAGTGCAGCACTGTGGGATTTAATGCACTTAACTGTGTCTGCATGGTTCAGTCGAGGCAGTAATCCTCTGTATTTTGTTGTTACACTGAATTATACGTGACTTTAAGGTTGAATTTATGTTATATTCAGACTCAAGCAGAGAATAGACCTTCAAATGCTCCATGTATGCAAATGCCTAATGCATGTGTAAAAGAGGGCGTGTGGTTGTTTTGGTTGTGTATTGACATGATTATCTGTGTTTATGTTTATAATCTTGTTAAAAGTGGACAGATGGTTTCATTTAAGGGGCATTTGTTTCTTAAAATCTGCAATTTGAGCAATTTACCAATATATAATTGGTAAATAGTATATGTTCTATACATAGTCAAACTGTATAGATATTTTTTATGTGTATGTTTTGTTCACGTACCCACAGCATAACCTTTAAGACCCCTAAAGGTTGAAAACCAAGGCACTAGGGGATTACAGTGTTCTCCAGATGTATTGTTTGTGTATTTTCATATGAAAAGGGATATGGGAATGCCAGAGAAGGGAATGCTGTGGGAGATATGACTCATGCAGAAAAGTGGCTTGTAATCCTTTTTTTCAGGGCGCCTTCTGTAAAGAAGAAAAAGGGCACATTCGGATTTGCTTTTAATTCAATCTCTTGTTTTGAAAGAACATATGTAGCCACAAGGAACTGTGTTTAGTGCCCCCTAAGAAAAGTTATGCGGCATTGCCAATGTACAGGGTTTGGTGGAAACATTGTGCTGTAGGGTGGAGTGGTTTAGAGGTTACAAATATTGGCTGGCAACCAAAAGGTGTTTAGTTCAAACCAGCTGCCAGGGGTGATTCATGAACTGTCACCATTTGTGAGCAAAACAAACCCGTCAATCTCCTGTAATTACTACGGTATGTTAGTAATGTAAATTTATAGGGGATCTCCTTCCAACAGTGTAAGATGCTGTCACAATCGTTGTTACTCTTACTCTTTTGTTTAATTTTATTTTTAGATGGCAGTTTTATTGCAATTACAAAGTTTTTAGCAGAAATTATGGTTACAATTTTAGATTTTTTTTTAAAGATACGTTTCTTAAGGTGTACTGTAATCTTTTATATTTATCCATTTGACAAATTCTTTTATCCAAAGTGACTTACTTGGTGTATGGTCTACAAAGTACAGTTTTTCAGTATATTTGTTTTCTAGGAATCAAATCCATGACTTGGCATTGTTTTACCAGAGACATTTTAAGGGGTGGAAATGTGTGTGTGTGTGTGTGTGTGTAATAAATTCTATGTGGAATCAAATAAAATATTTCTTTCTATAGCTACTTTTTGTAATGTCCATGTGATACGATGCTTATCTAATTTAACACAATAATGACTCAAATTATTTGGGTGAAAAAAAAAATATATATATATATACACACACATAGGCGTAATGTTTTTTATACTGTACAAACTGTATTTTCTATCCCCTACACTACCCCTACCCCTAAACCTAACCATCACAGGAAACTGTGCACACTTTTACTTTCTCACAAAAACTCATTCTGTATGATTTATAAGCCTTTTGAAAAGTGGGGACATGGGGTAAGTCCTCATAAGTCACCTCTTTTTGTAATACCTATGTCATATCCATGTCATTATACACATTTATGTCCTGATATGCCACAAAAACGCACGCACACACACACACATAGGGTATGGGGTAAGATGCCCCCTGGGCCCTTCTTTATTTTTTCCTCCTGACCATAGATGGCACAAAATCTCATCTCAGCACTTTTGATGAATGGCTATGTTATTTTTAATTTTGTCTTTTCATATGAATATGAATATTTATGAGATTTAGTCAGCTGAATCAGTTTTGAGGTTAATCTAATTTTGAGTTTCTGGAAAATACTGATTTATGACGTATTATGTTCAATATCAAAGTTTTCTTGTGTCTATTTGCTAATGAGGGATTAAGACGCAATGTGGTGATGTGAAGCCATTTGCACATTTTGAGAGAGAAACACTCACACTGTGAAATTATGTCACACAGAAAGTTTTTAACTGATTTGATTTGATAATCTTTGTGGATTAATTTAGGCTTCTCATTCAACCTGCTATAAGGCCTATTGCATAATTTTTTGCGAGAATATCCCGCTTTTTAATCACGAAACATGCGGGAATGTGTTAAATGATGCGCGATACCCGCGCCGAAATTCAGGCCCTGATGTACAAATATACATATTCAAAAGTTAGGGTCAGTAAGATTTGTTAATGTTTTTGAAAGAAGTCTTTTATGCTGCTAGGCTCCATTTATTTGATCGAAAATACAGTAAACCATTATTTATTACAAATTAAAATTACACTCTTCTGTTTTCTGTGATGGTAAAGCTGAATTTTCAGCATCATCACTGTCACATGATCCTTCAGAAATCATTCTAATATGCTGATTTGGTGCTCAAGAAAAATTTCTTATTACCATCAATTTTAAAAACTTTGTTCTTTGTAAAACATTGTTAATAATAATAATACATTTATTTTGTATAACGCCTTTAAAAGTTGCTCTTTACAACACAAGCAATAACATAAACAAACAAAATACAACAAAATAAAGCAACAGAAAAATAAACATGAAATAACACTGAATAAATAACAAAATAAAACAAAATTAGTCAATTAAAAGCAGTCCTGAAATAAAAAGTTTTAAGACACGTTTTAAAGAGGACTAATGAATTTGCTTCCCTGATGTCAGACGGGAGAGAATTCCACAATTTGGGGGCATAAGATGAGAAAGCCCTGTCACCCCTAGAGTGAAGCCGTGTTTTAGGAACAACTATTAGTCCAAACAGGGTATCCGCGGGGCATTAAAAGTCATTAAAGTCGCGAAAATTAAGGCCTTAAATGGCATTAAAAAGCATTACATTTTATTCCTACAGTCATTAAATTTTTAGGTAGTTTTGAAGAAAAATTGTACTACCAGTTTATTTTGAATATAGCCTTCATAAATAATAACTGATTTGCTGTCGCAGAATATGTTCACTGTGTGATACACACGCGGAACCAGTTTGGTAATTGCCTCCAGCCGGTGCAAAATTGCCGTAACGCCGTTTTTGATAGCAGTTTACCGGCTTGGACCTGGAGATGGAAGGCTGCATCAAGCCAACTTAGCGACTTTTTTCCAAGAAAGGGCATTGAGACAGATATAGCGACTTGTTGAAACCTTATCTATCTTCTGAGACCCCCGGTACTGCCGCACAAGCGCGAGATCTTGCTTTCCTTCCGCAGGCGCACCTCTCTCTGCGTCTGTTCTGTTCAGTGAGTGACTGAGAGCATCTGCGCATTCAGTTGAGGATGTGTGCTCTGTCAGATAACAAATAAAATAGATAATATTGCTTCTAACCTGAGTGATCATTTTACATGTACAGCCAAAATCACAGCAAATGTCTTTATCTTATGTGTATGGTGATTTTGTCAGACAACGTCTCGATTACAAATCAGGATTATAACATGTCAGAGCTCGACACTAACGCTTGTCAGTTAGTCCGGGTTAAGTGGATTTTTTGAAGGGGCAAGTGAAAGAGAATTTTACTTGCCCGGTCAGACAAGGAGCCTGATTAAATCGCAAGAATGACAGATTTGATTACATTTAGTGTAAGTGGCGATCGATAGTGGATAATACTAGGCTGTATAATGGACTGACGGTTACAAGGTTGCTCGCGCAGCCTTGTTTTCATTAGCTTACTGAATGATTCAGTGCTTTGAACAAATCGGTTGAGTCAAGCATCCCAATGTGCATACTATCCACCCTAAAGAGTATTGAATATTACTAATGTCACATACTATTTAGGATGGATAGAATGCACATTGAGACGCAGGCAATGACTCATTCATAAACAACTGCCTCATTCTTGAATGAATCAGCCATTGGAATGAATCGTTTGAATTGAATGACTCAATGGCTCACTTATTAAGACGGTTACTTGCCGCCACCTACTGGTGGTTTTCTTTCATTTTTAAAAGTATCACTTTCCCACCAATATTTCTTATTTGAATTTTCAAAAAATATTTAAAACAATCCCATAACATTTATTTAATGCAGTTGTAATTTTTTTTTTATTGTAAATGATTTAATTTGATTGGTAACAGCCCTTAGTTTCTCATTCTAATTGAATTTATTGAACAAATTTAAGAATTTAAAAATAAAAGATGAATCATACATTTTACATGAATCATACAGGATTGAGTGGGGGGGAATTGCTCCTTGTAAAGGTAAAAAAAAAAGTGCCCTCTGTGTAAATATCACAAATATGCAGATTTATATATGTCAAAGCTAGAATATTCTGAAAAGACATTGCTTCAGAATGCATTTATATTTACACCAAAAAATAAAAAAATACTTTTTTTTTCAGACAAGAAACTGTTTTACTCAGACAAGAATGACCGATTTACTTGACACATGACAAGGCTTAAAGGGTTCACCCAACAATAGAAATTATGTCATTAATGACTCACCCTCATGTCGTTCCAAACCCGTAAGACCTCCATACATCTTCGGAACACAGTTTAAGATATTTTAGATTTAGTCCGAGAGCTTTCTGTCCCTCCATTGAAAATGTATGTACGGTGCACTGTCCATGTCCAGAAAGGTAATAAAAACATAATCAGAGTAGTCCATGTGACATCAGTGGGTTAGTTAGAATTGTTTGAAGCATCGAAATACATTTTGGTCCAAAAATAACAAAAACTCAGACTTTATTCAGCATTGTCTTCTCTTCCGGGTCTGTTGTCAATCCGCGTTCACGACTCCACAGTGACGCTGCTGACGTAAGGATACATGCACACTTACGCACCATTTTAAAAAATATAGCAATACCAAAATACAAACAATGTAGAATAGCTTGAATACAGCGTCTCCCTCAGACTGTAAACGAAGCTCGGGTGCACCAGATAACACGTCAGCAGCGTCACTGCGGAGTCGTGAACGCGGATTGACAACAGACCCGGAAGAGAAGACAATGCTGAATAAAGTCGGAGTTTTTGTTATTTTTGGACCAAAATGTATTTCGATGCTTCAAACAATTCTAACTAACCCACTGATGTCACATGGACTACTTTGATTATGTTTTTATTACCTTTCAGGACATGGACAGTATACCGTACATACATTTTCAATGGAGGGACAGAAAGCTCTCGGACTAAATCTAAAATATCTTAAACTGTGTTCCGAAGATGAACGGAGGTCTTAAGAGGTTTGGAACGACATGAGGGTGAGTCATTAATGACATAATTTCTATTGTTGGGTGAACTAACCCTTTAATGTCGAGCCCCGTATGTAGTCTTAATGGGCCGCATTTCAGACACCATTTCATATTGTCTGACAACAAAACAGAAAAATATATAGATGAAACAATTTTATTGGGAATTTGGCTGTATTAAAATACATTATGTGAGTACAAAGAGGTAGCAACAGAGAAGCAAACAAATGTAAAGGGCTGACACTTGGCAAATTGCGAATGCAACTTAATGACATAATGAATATTCTAATTGCCGTATGACGTCATCTATTGACATTTAGTGACATATATATATGGCGTTAAATTTTAAAAAATTGTCATTAAAAAGCATTAAATTAGATTTAATGAAACCTGTAGAAACCCTGTGAGAGGAACGCAGGTTGCGACTAGGTGTTAAAAGCTCAGCCTGAGGAGCCAGACCATGCAAAGCCTTGTATGTTAACATAAGGATTTTAAAATCAACACGGAATCTTACTGGTCGTCAATGCAACGATGCCAAAATAGGGGTTATATGGTCAACAGTCCTAGCCCCAGACAAAATTCTAGCTGCCGAATTTTGCAGATATTGAAGTTTGTTAATACAGGATTTGGAAACTCTGAGAAGAAGGGCATTACAATAGTTTATTCATGAGAATACAAATTAATTAATAAACCTTTCAGCAATAGAAAAAGACAGCATAGTTTGTAGATGTGCAATATTTCTAGGATGAAAGAACAGGGTCTTAACAGTGCTCTGCACAAATGGCTCAAACGACAGACTGGCATCAAAAATAACTCCCAAGATTTTCTAAATTTACTTTGTAACTCCAAGGCAACACCATCAACAGACAAAGCTAAAGAACCAGCATTATGCAGTTGATGGGGAGAGCCAAGAAGCATGACTTCAGTTTTGCAACTATTTAAGCACAGGAAGTTCCTAGACATCCATATCTTAATCTCTGAAATATAGTTTGAAAGATGTCCACGTCCACCCAGGTTTGAGTGGATGTAAATCTGGGTATCGTCTGCATAAAAATAATAGTTAAGGTCAAGAGATCTCAATAATTGACCAAGTGGGAAAACATAAATACTAAAAATCAAAGCACCAAGAATAGAGCTCTGGGGGACACCTACTAACAGAACCAACCTCTGATCTGTGCCCATCCATAAAAACAAAGTGACTGCGATCAGAAATATAGGATCTTAACCAGTCCAGAGCAGTCTCCGTAACACCAAAGACAGATTCAAACCGACTAAGTAGTAGTGAGTGATTGACGGTGTTTGATGCTAATAACAGGTCGTTAGCTACTTTAACAAAGGCCGTCTCAGTACTCTGCAGTTTCCGAAACCCAGACTGATAGGGCTCAAAAAGGTTATTAGCAGTTAAATGATTGTGTAATTGAGAAGCCACAACACCCTCTACATTTTTTGCCAAGAATGGAAGATTTGAAAATTGAGAAAATCACTGCATAACTGAACTGATGCAGTTGGAGAATTAGCAACATCAGCTTTGAGTAGACTATTAATAGTGTGAAAGAGCTGTCTGTGATTATTTTGATTATATTCAATAATCTGTGAAAAGTAGGAAGATCTTGCTTTTTCAATTTTGAAGGCACCTCCTATGATCGCAGATCGTTGTTATACCAAGGAGCCGAGTGTACAAAAGAGACAGTGTATGATTTTAAAAGAGCAAATGTGTTCAAATTGGCAGTGAGGGCATTATTTAACAGAACAATTTTATCCTCAAGGGGAGCTGAAAACAACCCATCTAACAAAGAGGCAATGGATTCAGCAAAAACAGTATGGTCAATTGATTGCCATTTACGAAATGAAACAGCGTGTAGTAGAGCTGGGCGATTAATCGAAAAGTAATCGAAACTGAAATTCAGAACCTCTAACTAAAGTAATTTTCCCATGTTGGTTATTTCGGGTTTTTTAATCCTGTTAATACTTTCCCCTTAAAAACATACGTGTAGTTACGTGACTCGGCCCCGTCCAGTCAGCGGCATGGAAGCAACACGGAGGCGAACGCAGAGTCAACCCACACAGACTGTGAGCCCTGAAGTGAGATCACTTTCACTTGCGTCTTCACTAAACTTTGTCAATTATATGTGTTTTAAGGCTTGCCAGTTTGGACATTCGAACGATTTTAGACTATCGGATGTGTATTATTATATTGAGCTACTGCTGACAGTAGCTGCACATCACATGAAGATTGTGCGCACAGAGAGGAACGCAGAAACTAGTTGTCAGCGCTGTCTTGTGATTTATCACTGAAGTAGCTTATAAAGTCAACATTTATAGCATGTATTTTTCTACTTTTGTAGTGACTACTTACAACCCACAGCTTCACAATTCAAAACAGACAGTATGACTAATTCACAAATGCAATCGCTCTCATTATGTACTGGTACTGTGCTAATTTATCTGTATCTGATTTACAACGAGCATAAATCTGTAAGAAATGTTACGAACCAACCATAGATAAAATAAATGCTGAAAGTGAGCTATGTCGGAGCACTCTTTCATTAGGGAAAAATATCCCACCTTTTAATAGTCAAGCATATTTACAGTACAAACCTTGCAAGTGGAAAAAAAAAAAAAAAACAGAAACAAAATAATCGTTCATTAATCGTAATCGAGGTAAAATGTTCAATTAATCGAGATTTAATTTTCAGGTCATAAACGTCCAGCCCTTATATAATATATATTATATTTCCATATATAATTATATTATTATTTTATATTATTGTAATAATTATATAATTATACACTAATCACATTGGAACAGAAGTCACACCTCTCAGTTGAATTCCTTTCAATTGAACACCTTTCAATTCCAATGGCCTCTTTTGCCTCTCCTCTTTCCAGAGGTCCATGCACATTAGCTTCTAGCCTGAAAAATACAGGTTTTTTTTGTGTGTGATTTAAAGAAAGTGAAAGTGAAGTGACATGTGGCCAAGTATGGTGACCCATACTCGGAATTTGTGCTCTGCATTTAACCCATCCAAGTGCACACACACAGCATTGAACACACACACCGTGAACACACACCCGGAGCAGTGGGCAGCCATTGCTGCGGCGCCTGGGGAGCAGTTGGGGGTACGGTGCCTTGCTCAAGGGCCTCACCTCAGTCATGGTATTGAGGGTGGGGAGGGCGCTGGACATTCACTCCCCTCACCGACAATCCCTGCCGGACCTGAGACTTGA
Organism: Anabarilius grahami; assembly: GCA_003731715.1. Lineage (NCBI taxonomy): Eukaryota > Metazoa > Chordata > Actinopteri > Cypriniformes > Xenocyprididae > Anabarilius > Anabarilius grahami. The sequence continues at coordinate 2,520,150 of RJVU01059333.1, read as the reverse complement.
ACCCATGACCTTTGGGTTACAAGTCCGACTCTCTATCCATTAGGCCACGACTGCCCCCGTCGTGGAAATTGTACTTCTTTAAGCTAAAGAAGTACAATTTGATACCATTGTTTTCAGGTTATATCACAAATTTGAAATGTTATAGGGACCTAATTTTGACCAACAGTTTTCCAGATTTCAGTCTTTCCCCATTCAAGTAGATAAAGCTACACTTGTGTGACTAAATAGCTGTTACCAGTATGGTTGCTGAGTGAACAGACTTGCCTTAAAGGGGTCATGAATCAAATTTTCCTTGATCTTTTACCATTGTATTATAAAAGTGTCCTGTCATTTTTAGAACTCAAAACTTCCTCATTAGTCCACAAACAGCTTTTTAAACCAAGCTCAGTAAAAAAACGGCTTTTTCGGATTCTTCATTTTTCACATTATTACGTCATAGTGCGATGAAAAACCACCTCAGAAGAAGATCGACGCCTACTTCTACATCATTGCCTCTTTAGCCCCACCCACCAATTCACATGACATGTAGTATTAAATACGAGACTGACACAAAGGGATTACGTCAGCAACAAAACCATAGAGATGCCTTTGAGGATTACAAGACATTTTAAAGTGCCAAGTTGTGGAAAAAAGTCTTTGCATTGCCATTTTTGTGATCCTAACTTTAATAAACTGTGAATTAACTTTAATTTTTAACGAAGTTCCAGTCAGATCATGTCAGTATAACACTGTTCATTTGTTCTCTTAATTTTAATTTTAAACAACACACAGTTTGACACAATTCATAATTCCATAGGGTTGTCTTTACTAAATTTATAGGTTTTTTTGCATTTTAGAAAATGTGACCCCTATGTTTTTGCATTAGGTCAGCCTTAACCTAATGACCCAGCAAGAGCAGCATGAGTTCAGGGAAAGTTTGGAGGAAGCTCTGTCCTGGATGCAGGCCATCCAGGAGAGGCTTAAACAAAATGATAACACCCAAGGGCCCAGATCAGCGCTGGAGGTCAGGCTCCGAGAGACAGAGGTGAGACCTTCCTTGACCTTTAATCTATTGTGGGCATGGTAGTGCTGAAATAGAACCATCTCAGTTTCTCAAATGTGTCTCATGTTTGCTAAAGAAGCTGTTGCGATTATTTCACAGTAGAGCTGCATGATTAATCGTTGAAAGGTTGCGATCTCAATTCAAAAACCCATGCGATCTTATTCCTAAATGACAATGATTCGGCTAGTAGAATCAATTGTCATGTATAGATACGTATAGCAGTTGTCATGTATAGAAATGAAACAGATCCACACACAGTATTTTTTTCAACCGCACTGTATCAGTATTTCTGTGTTACAATAATTAATCATCACAGAAGTGATGGGATAAAAGTTTATAGTTCAGATATAAACACTGAAGTCTACAGTAGTGATCAAAATAGTAGCTTGACTCTTCAAATAAAGACTGTATCAATTACATTGTTACACCACCAGTAGTTGGTGACAAGTGACTGTTAGAAATTGTATTTTTCATTGAATCTTTCATTAGACTCATTCAAAAACACTGATTCATCCAGTAATGAAACAAGTGAAGTCTTTATAAGTGAGTAATTGAATCATTCATTCAATATTTGAATTTTATATATATATATATGTATATTCATTAAATATTTTTAATAGATTACAGCAAATAACATTTGTTCACTTCTAGTAAATTACATGTTATTTTATTTTGTTGTATATTCAGAATCGTGGGAATTGTGATCTCTATTTTAATAAAAATTGTGATTCTCAATTTAGCCAGAATCCTGCAGCTCTATTACACAGAGATAAATTCTATATAATCTCATCAGTTTAAATTTCCATTAAGCATGACTTTTCTTTGTTGTAAAGAAAATCCATAGCTCAGAGCCTGAAGGCCATGTGAAGATGGACCGGGTGCTTGTGGCTTCTGAAGCTCTGCTTCGAAATGGGGATGAAGAGATGAAGAATCAGACTCATTCCAAACTCAAAGATCTGAAAGTGCTATGGGAGGAGACATTAACCTACATCATTCACTGTCACAGGTACAGATTTTGTCCACAGGTAGACCAATCATATCACCAATGTATCATCGTTCATATTCACTTGTACTTAAATGATACTTAAAAGCAGGGACGTGCACAGACATTTTGGGGGGCAGGGGCTCAAGTGGAAAAAAAGGGCACTTCTCATAATTATTTATTTAAAAAAATACATTTTAAACCCTTAAATATATTAAGACAACTGACTTCCTTACCAATTTATTTTAATTCCCTCACACTCACGGAATTGTTTTATTCTTGATTTCTACAAAATAATCAGTTCACACAGAGACCATGGTCTTATTCATAAGGTTTATCACAAGAGAAGGCAACAGCAAAGGAAATTATGCCACAATGTGCATGTTTTCTACACTACTATTTTCAAGCAGCTATATATTTAGAATAAATCATGCGCGAAGGAGAGGGACTATAGTTTCATTAATAATTTGTTTATTTTGCACAAATCAATAAATCTTTTGAATTCTTTTGGTGTTATTGGAATACTTCTTTCATATAGTGGACAATTTTAAGATTTTGGTTCATTTTTGCTGCCATGTCTTTTACTCAAATGGAAAGAAAACTTAACCCTAACCCTACACATTTGTTTTAAACCTACTGCCATCCGTCTGTTTGCATCTGTAGATTTCTTCTAAATTAACCAAAACAAGCTAATCTGCATATTTAAACACATCGAGAGTTTTTTCCCTTGAAATGTTATAAATACATTATATATTATAACAAATGAAGAGAGAGATCATACAAAATGCATGTTATTTTTTATTTAGTACTGTCCTGAGTAAGATATTTTACATAAAATATGTTTACATATAATCCACAAGACGAAAAAGTAGCTGAATTTATTTAAATATCTCCGTTCAAAAGTTTGTGAACCCTTGATTCTCAATACTGTGTGTGGTTACCTGGATGATCCATGACTGTATTTTTTTATTGTGATGGTTGTTCATGAGTCCCTTGTTTGTTCTGAGCAGTTAAACTGAGCTCTGTTCTTCAGAAAAATCCTCCAGGTCCTGCAGATTCTTCCGTTTTCCGGCATCTTTTGCATATTTGAACCCTTTCCAGCAGTGGCTGTATGATTTTAAGATCCATCTTTTCACACTGAGGACAATTGAGGGACTCAAACACAACCATAAAAAAGGTTCAAACATTCACTGATGCTTCAGAAGGAAACACGGTGCATTAAGAGTCAGGGGGTGAAAACTTTTTTTTTTGTTTGTTTTCAAGTCCAAATTTTTCTTATTTTGTTGAAATATTTTTTTTTTCATCTAGTACTTCCCTTCGGAAGCAACAGAAGATACTTGCATGTTTCCCGGAAGACAAATTAAGTACAATTTACCTTGATCTTCAAATTTAAAAAGTTTTCACCCCCTGACTCTTAATGCACCGTGTTTCCTTCTGGAGCATCAGTGAATGTTTGAACCTTTTTTAAAAGTTGTGTTTCAGTCCATCAGTTGTCCTCAGTGTGAAAAGATAAATCTCAAAATCATACAGCCACTGCTGGAAAGGGTTCAAAAATGCAAAAAATCCTCAAACTGAAGAACCTGCAGGACCTGGAGGGAGGGCTGCTGAACTCGACAAAGCCGACCTGATATATAGTATTTATTATTATTTTATTTTTTTATTCAGTAAATATATTTTTGATAGGGAAGCTGTGCGCAAACAGGAATATTTATTCATTTATTAAAAAAAATTTAAAAAGCGCCCCAGAAAAAAGGGCACTTTCTCTCGAGGAAGAAAAAGGGCAGGGGCTCAAGCCCCCTTTTATGTCTATGTGTGCACGTGCCAGCTTAAAAGTGTCTTCCTATATTAAAAAAGTATTCCGTTCCTGATGGATCTTTTTGGTTCTTTTACCTCAAAAGTAAGGACTTTTGTGTTTACATGATTTTCAATCAGATATTTTTTTTAACAATAATTTTTACACATATTACTTTGCTACATCAATTAGAAATTAGAAATTATTATATTTATTCTGTTGTCATCTAATTTAAGACCAGGGATAAAAAAAAGAACTGTCCTTAAGGGCAACTTATCCTGTTGTAACATATATGTGTATATACATTATAATTTTTTTATATATAATATATATTTATAACATTTATTTATTTTATTTTTCTTCAACCCCCATTGAAAATCAGGTTAATTGGCAAAATTTACAGACTTTCAGCTTTTTGCAATGAACATATCAAACAAAAGTAACTGAAATAGCTCAACACAATTAATGTTTCAAGTGGTTTCCCCACATTCAACTGAAAATTCTTATGCTATCTCAGAATTATTCAACCACCTGAATAGAATCCCTCACAATAGCACAAATCTGCAAAACAGGTGTTGTCTCAAGCACGCACGATGCAGCTAATCAAGGGCTTCATTGATTGCACCAGGTGTGCTTGAGCTAGAACACATGAAATACCTGAACTGGTTAGGGGTTTGTTGATTGTCACGTTTAAAGTCAAAAGAATTGTCCAAAAAGTTAAGAGAAGAGATCATCACCCTTCACAAACATGGAACAGGATACAAAATGATAGCAAATGCAACTAAATGTTCCTAGAGACACTGTTGGAAGCATAGTTCGCAAGTTCAAAGTTAAAGTAACCGTGGTTACACTACCTGGACGGCAGAAAAAGGAAGTTATCAGTGGCTGCAACCAGATTTCTGAGACGACAGGTTCAGAAAAACACTAGAGTGACTGCAAAAGACCTGCAGCAAGACTTGGTGGCAACAGGCCCTGAGGTTTCAGTTTGGCACGTACTAAACACAAACGGTTTCCTTGCCAGAACTCCAAGACGTACACCACTACTGACCCAAAAGCACAAGAAAAGTTGGCTCCAATATGCTCAAAATCATATAAATAAGCCACAGAAGTTTTTGTATTCTGTTCTGGGGAGCGATGAAACAAAACCGGACCTTTTTGGCCCTATGGATTAGTGGTATGTTGAAAGCTTTAAATGTCATTTTGTGACAAAAACAGTGTCTTCATTTTAAAGTACACAAAATTAAAGCAGTAATGCCTGTTAACAGTAATCTTATTTTTGCTGTTATGAAAATACAGCACTAATAATACTGTGATTATTACTGTAATAGAAATCATAGTAACAATATTGTTACCGTGATTAAATTTATAGTAAGCATTCTGTGGAATAGACTACAGCAATTTGCAAATTTCTGCCAGCAAGTTACTGTGATTAAATTTACAGTAGTAGCATACTTTGATTATTACTGTAAAAAATTACAGTATTTTTGAAGTTGTTGTGATTAAATTTACAGTAAACATACTGTGGAACGGACTACAGCAACTTACTTGCTAATTGCAGCCAGCAAGTTACTGTACATTTCACAGTGTTCTTTTTACAGTGCTCTACTAAGTACTAAAGATGCTTGCCATGAAGGGGTTGAATAATTTTTAGACTGCAGGAGTCATTAAAAGTTGCTTTTTTTTTTTTGTTGAATTTGGGGAAACTACTTAACCTTCATTGTGTTGAGCTATTTCAATTACTTTTATTTGATTTGTTCATTGCAAACAATTGAAAGTATATAAATTTTGTAAGTATGTATATCTATCTATCTATCTATCTATCTAGACCTGCTGTTGTCATGTATAGGTATGAAACAGCTTCACAAAATGTCTTTTCAACCACACAGTATCATTATATCTGTGTTACAATAATTAAAATCATCAGAGAAGTAGTGGGATAAAAGTTCATATTTTGGATATAAACACTGATGTCAATGGTATTAGCGTCATTTTCACATTTTGAAAATGACGCTAAAAAATAAGAAAATTCTAATTAATTCAATATTTTTAAATAGACTGCAGCAATTACCATTTTGTTTGATACTCTAGTAAATTACATGTTGTTTTGTTTGGTTGTCTATTCAGAACTGTGATGTCTGTTTGAAACAAAATAACCATGATTCTCAATTTATCCAGAATCGTGTAGCTCTAATATATAGAATTATGTGCAGATACGAGAAACATGTAAATAGCACAACTATGTAGAAAATATTTATTAATTTTGAAGTCATTATACAATAATATTTGACTACAGAATGCCATGATTGACTAATCAGAACATAAAATGTAAAAGTATTTATTTATTTCATATTTTTGTGCCCCTCTGATAGTCGTATCGAGTGGGTGTGGCTGCACTGGAGTGAATACCTGAAGGCCCATGAGGAGTTTGGGATGTGGCTGGAGAAGATGCACAGGGCTCTGGAGCCCCTGCTTGAGATGCAGCTGGGTCTCCAAGAGAAGCTGTGGCAGGTAGATCATCTGCGGGTCCTTCACAGTGACATCCAAGCCCAGGCTCAGTTTCTGGAGAGGCTCCTGGATGAGGCTGCAGCCCTGTTCAACCGGACCGAGGACCCAGGTGTAAATGAGCAGGTTCAGCAAGATCTTCAATATGCCTACAACCACATTCGAGACCGAGCACAGGTAAACTTTCATCTGTTCAGGTCAGTCATTTAGTTACCACTGACAACCAGAACAGATGTGTGTGTTGAATCATTTCAGAATATTTTAGAGTTTTAAGGGAATTAAGGTAATGCCTTTGTTCTACATTAAAATTATGCATTTCAGTGATTTGAAAACCTTTGAAGCTGCATTCTATTGTTAATGTTTTATAAGGTTGTTAAATAAGTAAAAAACAGCCTTTTAATCTTCTATCTTCCATATCATTTATATCCACTTTTGAAGGTCATTCAGTTTATCTAGTTTCAAGGTACATTGTCCTTCATTTCTCCACTACTGTCACTGACTGGTTGTAACTTGTGTTGCTCTTCCATAGTTATTATGAAAGAATGTATGTATTATTAGGGGTCTACATATAGTTTTTTTATCGGTAAGATTTTTAAAATGGTTTTGCAAGGAGGTATGCTCACCAAGACTGCATTTATTTGATCAAAAATACAGTAAAACATTAACATTGTGAAATAAATTTACAATTCAAAGGCATTTTTTGCCTTTATTAAGATAGGATAGTAGAAGACTGACAGGAAGTGAAGTGGGAGAGAGAGGGGGACAGGATCGGGAAAGGTCCATGAGCCGGGACTCAAACTCAGGTCGCCCGAAGCAAAACTTCGCTACATGTCGGAGCACTGCCCGACTGTTTTCTATTTGAAAATATTTGAAAATGTAAATTAAAACTGCCCAACTGTTTTTTTTTTTTATATTTTAAAATGTAATTTATCGTTGTGATGACAAAGCTGAATTTCAGCAGCTATTACAAAGAATAGAAAGTCAAAAAGAGAGAGAACAGTATTTATTTAAAATAGAAATCGAAATCTTGCAACAATGCAAATATTTATCGTCACTTGTCTGTATTTATGTTGGCCTTCTTAGTGCATAAATTGTATATTTATTGCTGTTACCTGCATAAATGAGTATATCAAATTGAAAATAATACTAATGTCAAAGATATGACTTTATCTTTTAATTGAAATGCATTACTTATTTGCAGGAAAGGTTGGCATTGGCACAGAAGGTAGCAGAGGAGCATCAGCAATACCAAAGTTGCGTTCATAAATTCCAAACTTGGCTGGTGTCTAAAACAGGAGAAATCAGCCGTTTCAGTGACATGGAGGCTTCGACACAGAATAGGCTGAAAGCCCTGCAGGTACACTGACCTACTTATTTGGGGGAGGGGAGGTCAGAATGGTCAACTGGGAAAATCATCCCTGATTTGGAAGTCAAATTGTGGATAAGTTTGGCTGAGTACTTGCTAATTTGCGTCCTCCTTTTCACTTCGGGCTACTGTATTAAAGGGGTCATGTGAAAAATCTTATTACTATGTATAATACTATGTCTAATACTACTCAAGTACAATGTAAACACGCAGAACCCCAGTTAAGTAAAACATGTATTGCAACCTTAGATGCAAAAGTGACTCATGAATAAACACAAATTCTATGTTGAGGAACTTGAAGGAATAATGAGGAAGTAGGATAGATACTATTATTGCTAAACACTCAAAGAAAATTATGCTTCACTATAATATATCCATTTTGTAGTACTTAATGATCTCATCAGAATAAATAAAACTATGAGCTGACAACACATAAATTCCTTTCTGAGCTGTTCACATCCTTGGACTCATTCTTTGTTTCCATAGCAACGTCCAACATGCCAAAATGGATCCATGACTTTGTTGTTGTTGACAGGAAGATACTCCATCATTACATTAATTCATTTCTACATTCCCATGCAAAATATTGAACAATAAAATCAACCATAATCAAATTTGTCAAGGTATCTCCCTGACTGCCTCTATCCTATGCAGCTTCTTTCTTTGCCACAGTTATGTTTGGCTTGCTCACTGGGGGATTAAGTAATGATTTTCAGTAAAGCTACTTTGAAACAATATGTATTTTGAAAATTGCTATACAAATAAACTTGGCCTGACTTTCACTGTTGAGGCCGCTGCCATTTTGCATATTTTTTATATGACGGACGGTGGTTAGAGTTTGACAGATGTGAACTTGATGGTACTTGATGGTGTTAACTGAAAATGTGGGACAAAAACAAAATGCTTAAAAAAATTATAATAACTATAATTAGTTATAGTTATTAATAATTATTGATAAAAAGCAAGTAACAAGCAAGATTATTATCAATATATATAATTTAATATAATTAGATTATATACAGTGCTAGATTCAGTTTCTATTTTCATATTATTAATATACTATTATAGTATTTATTAATCTTTTGAATTCGCTTTATTTTTACATTTTCAGATTTCATTTTAAAATTTAGTTTTAAGTTTTAGTAATTTTGTCATGTGTCTTTGACATTTTATTATTATTATTATTATTTTATTTTTCTATATAGCATTTATTATTTTTTGTTTTAGTTTTTGTTAGTAATTCAGTTAGTTGCCAAGGCAGCATTTCTAATTTTCGTTTGTTAATTATCCAATATTTGTTTTATTTTGTCAACTTTATTTCAATTACCGAAAATGATTTTTTACTAGATTTAGCTGTAGCTTTATTTAACAATAACAATGATTGTATACAGAGTTTTAGTTGTAATTGTATATTCAATCTGCAATATTTCTTAATTACTAGTCTGTGTACACATCTAGATGGACTTCTTTGGCTATTGTATCACATTCCACTTCTCGTGCCATGTCTAGAGGCCTTGTTGCAAACATATTATGAAGAATATGTGAAATTAATCATATTAATTCAATATTTTCCACCCCTCCTATCTCTATCAGGAGCTGGACGCAAGTATAGCCAAAGAAGAACTCACTCTCCAGCACATTGAAAAGTTGTCTGAAGTGGTGAAGGCCAACACGTCTCCAGCAGGTGCGGAGAAGATCACAAAAGAGATGGAGGAGTTGAGGCTGGCCTGGCAGAAGTTACGCCAAGCGCTGGTGGAGATTCAAGAAGAGCTCCAGAGCTCACTGGACTCTGAGAGCGAGTATTCAAACCGCTGTAAGGAGCTGTGGGCGGACCTGGCGCAGGTCCGATCTCTGGTCCAGAACCTCAGCAGTGAGCTGGAGAGCAGGGATGGAGAGAGGACTGAGGAACACTTGGTAGCTCAATGGAAGACGCACACGGTTAGCACTATGTTCATCTCTCTCACCACTCCCAAATACTTTTGATGTCTTCTTGTAGGACACAGATGGAGACTCAGCATATTTTTGTGACAGCACATGATACCTACGGTGATTTAGGGAATGCCTTAGGTAAATTCCTATGGGAGATGTGACAGTAATTTGAGCCGTAGTAAATCATATTTGTTTTTGGAAGATCTCTGTGGTGTGGAATACCTCCTGAATGATGGACACACAAGGGTAAAATGTTGTAACACTGTAATTAGTATTTCAGTGCAAACATCTTGCATTTTATTCACTAACTGCATAGGGCTTCACCACTCACAATCACCTATTTTCTATCTAAATTTGACTTATTAGACATTGAGATGATTTAATAATATTTTCTCATTTAAACTTAGCAAAAACAGTGTCAGAAGTTGTATGTTCAATACATTTTTCTAAATCTGATTTACATTGATTCACAATCAGAACTCTCTGTCACTCAACAGTGTTCACAGGAGTGACTACATGGCATAATATATGTGATGAAACAGCATTATTTTAGATAATTTTTTTGATATTGTAGGTAATGTTGTTCAAGAACAACAGTATATGCATTATATATTTTTCATTATTACATGGCATTTATTATGAAATGTCTGTTTTTTTTCTTGTTTTCATTTAGTAAAACTTTTAAGCCATTTCAGAGCAATTATCTATTTAGTAGGAATATTAAGATATATATCGAATATCACTAAACTTTTTTCAACATTGATAATAATAAGCAATGTTTCTTTTATTTCTTTATTTTTTAATAANGTGTCTGTAGATATATATATATATATATATATATATATATTCACTCAAAAAATAAATTGTTGGATTTACTTAAAAAAGCAGTGTCAAATGGGATGGATATGTATCAAATGGGACGTAACTATATTGAGTAATTTGTACAAATAACAATTTAGTTGTATGAACAAAAGAAATTCAAGTAAAGCTCACAAAACTTCGAGTAAATTCAAATCATTTGAATTTGTCACTGTTAAATAATACACTGCCCGGCCAAAAAAAAGTTGCTGTTTGGATTTTAATAGGCAAATACTTAAGAATCTATTAATGGATCATTATTACAGTGATTATTATGTTTCTAGCATGTTATATGTTTGGCAACGGTTCTTTTAACCCTAAAAGATGGAGTGTGTAGCTTTTCATTTCTTAAACAACCATGTAGGAAGACACATGATGGCCATATTCCAGGATGACAATGTCAAGATTCACCAGGGTTAAAATTGTGAAAGAATTGTTCAGAGAGCATGAAGAATCATTACAGAAACTCCTCTAAATGTCCAACATAACTGAACATTAAACACTAACATAAACTAACAACATCTTTCCCTTTACTGAAAAACACATAAAATAACACTTTAATCCCTAAATTTACTCTCCTAATGCAGTTCCTTGCAAAGCATACTGGGAACTCCGGATGCACTGCCCAGTGAATTATGTCAACATTAGTTTGTGCGTTTCACTCAGCAATGTTAAGCTGACTGAACAAACACTTTAGTAAAGCTGATAATACTCATTTTTAGTAGAAAAAACTCAGTTAAATTAAGTTCATGTAGTTACATGAGTTTTTAAGTAATCTGAACAAGGATGGTTTGAGTGAAACGAACAGTGAAAGTAAATTTTGTTGATTGTGTATAGATAGATAGATCTACACAATCAAAAAAATTTACTTTCACTGTTGTTAGTTTCACTCAAACCATCCTTGTTTGATCTTAGCACTATTAGTACCCATATGCTGTTTGCACACAGTTGAACTTTTACTGAAAAACACCCAATCAATTGTAGATGATCATAATGGTATTTGAAAACTGATGTTTTTATTTCATTTTGACAAAGTTACTAATTGGACCAAGTTTACTGTTAGCAGTGGGGAGAAACCAACAAGGATGAAAACCTTTTTTAGATCAATGAAAGCTGTCTGGACCCCATGTGGAGAAATTCTGCATTAATGCCCTGCTTGAATGAGCTCCCTTCAAACTCACGATGTGTGTACTAATTTCATTGATTTGTTCTCTACATCCACACTTCAGGGGGTGCGCAACAAGCTCATCGCAGAGGAGCCCAGGGTGGAACAGCTAAAATCCCGGTTGAAAGAGCTATTCCGATTCCCACAAGATTCTAAAAACTTGTCTGATGAGGTGCTAGCAGTGGTGAAAGAGTACCAGAGGTGAGCAGCAACATTACACGCACACCCAAAGAGCCTCCGGCAAAGGAGGAACGAGGCAAGGAGAAATACTTTGATGGATATTTTATTAATCATTAGCTATTGATACTGACGTTGGTAAACATTCTGTCATGCAGACACAATGGGAGGCTCGTCACATGTAGGTTTTCATTCCCATTGTGTTACTGTCAGTGGGATGTCACTCACATAGGTCTAGTCAGCCGTAAACAATGTGTATCCAGCAATAAAAGAGTGCTAATGTAAGCACTTCAAACAATTAGTGCATTACACACAGGGTTTACTGCATTTATTTATTCATTTGTTTTGTGGAAGCCATCTGTTGAAAGCCCTATAAGCTCGTACTGTAAAGGACTACTCTGTAGAGTTGTTGTTTTGTGTTTCCTGTGACAGTGTGAAAGGCAGATCTTTCAGGCTGTCCTCTGAAAGCGAGACTGCTCTCCGGCAGATACTGCAGGACCCCCTGTATGGCTTCAGCCAGTGGAGTCAGGTGGTTTCTCAGGTACTGGAGGCTTCCGCTGAGGTGACGGAGTTCTCCCATATCGCTCTGCTCGTGCAGAATATAGAGGTAAATTATTTATAGCCATAAAGCGTGTGAGCTTTCAACAAGACTTTTTTTCTTGTGCAGGGTGGTGTAAAATCCCTCCCTCCAGATCAATATTTGATTTGTTTTTCTCGAAATATTAATCCTTTTATTCAATTGATCAAAAAAGACAGGTAAAACATTTATAATGTTATAAAAGATTTCTATTTCAAATAAATGCTGTTCTATTCATAATGAAAAAATGTATCACAGTTTTCAGAAACATATTAAGCATTTACTGAATTTCAACATATTACTGTTTTCAACATTGATAATAATAAGAAATGTTTCTTGGGCATCAAATCAGCATATTAGAATGATTTCTGAAGGATCATGTGACACTGAAGACTGGATAATGATGCTGAAAATTTAGCTTTGCCAGCACAGAACAAATTACTTTTAAAATATATTAAAATAGAAAATGGTTATTTTAAATTGTAGTAATATTTCACAGTATTGCTGTTTTGTTTTTTGTTTTTTTACTGTATTTTGATCAAATAAATGCAGCCTTGGTAAGTGTAAGAGACTTCTTTCTAAAAAATCTTACTGACCGCAAACTATTGAACAGTATACGTCTAAAGCAATATTTTTGAAAATAATTATGAATCATACTCAATTCTTTTGTGACCAGACTTCATGTTGCATCATGCATTGCATCGTTTAGTAAAGAATTGTATGTGAATCAAATCATTCAGAGCAAATATTTAACACCAGGACTCAACAAAAACATTCCAAAAATGTAAAATAAATAAATTAAAAATAAATAAATAAATACTTAACAAATAATGTTGTTTTTGCAGTAATAGCTGGAAACTATATAGTTATGTAACTCGATAGCTATAAATTCATAAACACGCTTATGGCGCAAAATACTTTATAATTTATTTATAATTTTAGTTCATTCTAAATGGTACTTATCCTAAGTAATTCTTGGAATTTAGACAAAATCATTTATGTTAGCCAGTTAAATAACATTACTGTGTGATACTGTAGTTTGAATCTCTCTCACATTGGGTTTTTGTTGAGCCTTGAAGAGATGCAGAGATTTGAGCTGTATTGAAGGTCAGCCTCTTTCTTTCTTTTTTCTTTTTTCTTTACACTGAATGTTGCAATGTTTTTTCCCATTAGGTACTTTTGACACCTGATTTACACTTCTTTTTTTGAGAAAATAAAGGTTACAAATCCATTTTATGCTACAATCTGTTGTGGATATGATCATATTGTACTTTAAGCATTTGCAGTGATTTTTGCCTTTGTCTTGGCACCTTAATTTGGTGTTAGTGCTTTGTTCTCTTTGAAGTTATTGAGTGTGCTCTTTCTTCTTTTGTTTTGTTCTTTGTAGAAGTTACTTAAAAACAGCGTGCAGCTCCAGGAGCGCTTGAGTTTGCTCCAGGTGAAGAGTGATCTGCTCAGCTCTGTTTTTGGCCAAGAGAAAGCTGACGATTTGTTGGAAGAGCTCAGCGGGGATATGAGGAAGAGAGAGTTACTCCACAGCCAGCTCCTACAGCGCAAGAACCGCCTGCAGGTACCCTACCAGCCACAGCTCAAAATTTTACTGCTGTATATAGACTGTAGATGCCTGAGCTACATCAACAGTCTCTACCCCCGCCATTAGCCATAACATGCATAGGCTTACATAACCGAAAGTGTGGTCAAAGTCAAAGCTTATCATGTCCAGCTGAAAAACGAGAAGCCTTGTTTGTTGTAATTGTATGCAGGCAGATAAAGTTGTAAAAATCACTTTCTTTTTTATTAAATTATTATGATATTAAGATTATTATATATATTATTGTAATATTATATTATGTCTGCATCCTTTTTGACATGAAGTGCCATTTTCAGATTTCTATCAGTGGGGATATATATAATATTTATTATTATTCATTTTTATTCAGGGATATTTGACATAAAGCGGCATTTTCATACATGTGGTATCCTATGTACGCCCTTAGGGTTTGATATCAAAGACGAAGGACTTTTCCGATGCCTATGACTCCATACACAAAAAACGGAATTCCATAAAGGAACGGTTTGTCAAGACGGATGGACTTCAACCTGACATTCTAGCCAAGAAGAGCCAGGCCGATCAACTCCGGGTGAGCAGCAGAGAAAACAGAAGAGTATAGCTGTTTCCGACTTCAAAATGTTTTGCTTTGCACGCAGCTTTTTGAATTTTTTTTTAAACAGCTGTTTTGGTTTTAATCTCTGCATGTGGTAAGCTGTAGACGTACAGTGACTTTTGATTCGATCGTCTTTCGGCACACACTAAAAGAGTTATGTGAATAATTTAAGGAGCTAGGAGTTATGTCACGCTGAGCTCAATGTGTTTGCACTGGTTGATCAGAGTGGCTTGTCCAGGTGGGAGCGGGAAAGACTCGCTAGTGGCAGACTGAATGTAAAATGAATGTGCATCTCTCTGCAGGTCATTAGAAAGGACTTGGAAGATTGTGAAGCCCATATCATAGCTCTGGAGACGCTGGTTTCATCCAACCCTGCAAACAGGACAAAGTTTGAGCGTCTGTATGCGGACTGGAAATTGCTTTATAAGGCAGTTCGGGTAAGATCTGTTCTGCTCGAGGTTTTTTGAATTTCTTATATATGGTTTTAAATTTAAAGGGTTAGTCCACCCAAGAATTAAAATTCTGTCATCAATTACTCACCTTCATGTCATTCCAAACCCGTAAGACCTTCGTTCATCTTCAGAACACAAATGAAGATCTTTTAATGAAATCTGAGAGATTTCTGTCCTTCCATTGACAGCAACTACCACATTGAAACTTCAAAAAGATAATAAAGAGATTGTAAAACTAATCCATGTGAATAAAGAGGTTTAGTCCAAATTTTTTGAAGAGACGTGATCACTTTATATGATGAACAGATTTAATTTAGGTTCTTATTCACGTATTCATCAATGCACACATCAGTTATGGTAAACAGAAGCTCAAGCACGCTTGCTTAACCAATGAGGTTCATTCTTGTGTGTCAAGCAAGTACAGTTGAGCTTCTGTTTATGTTCACTGATCAATGTTTATGTGTGAAAGCCTAAATTCAATCTGTTCATCATGTAACGCGATTGTGTTGTATCGTGTAATTTTGGACTAAAACATATGGATAAGTTTTACGATCTGTTTATGAACTTTTTGAAGTGTCATTGTGGTAGTTGCGTAGACTGTCAATGGAGGGACAGAAATCCCTCAGATCTCATTAAAATTTGTGTTTCAAAGATGAACGAAACTCTTATGGGTTTGGAACGACATGAGGGTTTTTTTTTTTGTGTGTGTGTAATGATTCTTTGGGCCAACCAATGATTTGTTGTGGAATTTACAAACACATGTCTAAAGATCCTCCCAGACTTGCAGTCTATTGAAAAGTTTATCCAATCATATTATCATACTCGTACATTGCACTCGCAACTGTAAAGAAATTGTGTGAATGCAATTTCACCTATTACATCATGTTCCCTGACATCCGTAATACCCGTAGACCCGTAGAAAGAATTTTACAGTAACTGTGGCGAATTTAGCTATGGAGTTATGAATATGCATAAGCACAAATTAGATTTTAGAGCCGTTGCAAAAGGAATATTTTCATAGAGTAAATCAATTTTCTTTCTTGCTGAACTACTTCTTTTATTCCGAATATTTTTTGCATCGTTAATTGATAGAAATATGAAATTCTGAATAATGAGGGGAGGATACATATCTTTTTACTAGCCTCTTCAAAAATGCCCAACTTCACAAGTGATTCTGATTTAACCCTGAAGATCTGTGGAAACCGCTGAGATCACACCCCGGTTTCCATACCTCCCGCTGTGTGTTGATCATGATGGTGATGAAGAAGATGACTATGAAGGCCTTGATCAAACCTCCTTACTTCAGTTTTAATGCGCACTTGTGGCCCGAAGCCTTTTTTTTTTTTTTTTTTCTGAACAGATACCAGAATTTTATTGCACTAAAATTCTTCTCACGTATGTTTCAGGTTCATAATGTATGTGTGTATTCACATCTATATGTGTTGTTGTTCATACCAGATGAAGGTGAATGAAAGTGAGGAGAACATTGCGGAACATGAGAGTTTACATGAAAATATTCTGAATTTGGAGAAGTGGTTAATGATCATGAGACAGAAGCTGGAGTCGTTTCGTGGATCAGATGGGGAATGGAGCATTGATAACCGCCAGCATGAGGCTGAGGTATGCCCATGAGCAACACTTATGGCTTAGTTACCACAGTTAGTTGCTTTTAATAAGAAAAATACATTTAAATTAAAAATAACAAATCTTCTGACAGCTTTTTACAATGCTCAAAGGATCCCATTTTAATCTATTGTGGTATTATTATTATGGATTTATTTTATTTGAATATTTTTACTTTATAAAGCACGGTATTCCACAACAACATTCAAACAATGTGCAAACTGAAGGCTTCATGAGACAAAAATATATAAATAAATATATATGAATATATATATGTGTGTGTGTATATATATATATATATTGTGTGTGTGTGTGTGTGTGTGTATATATATATATATATATATA
>RJVU01059333.1:2466980-2496388 GCA_003731715.1 Anabarilius grahami | reverse complement strand
AGATCATCAGGCTTTTATGGCATATATATGCAATTAATTGCAAATCAATGATAACTGAGAGATGGAAAATGTTCCCAAAAAGTCTGTTGTATTTGACATTTACATTAACATGAAAAAATGTCAAAAGAATTTTTAATATTTAACATTAAAAAGTAATGTATAAATAATCAAAGTAAACCCAAGTTGCTTTAGTACAGTTAATGTTTATCTCACATTTACTTTTTAAAAATCATTAAAGATTTATGAGCAAAAAGGACTTGATAAAAAAAAGCATGAATTATCAATCAGAGTGCAGAAGGCGTGAAGTAGATTGTGTACAACAGTTTTTCAGCAAAGTTTTGGTCGTATTGACAATTTATAGGCCCTAGAAATTTGCAAAATAAATAATATACAGCATTATACAATATATTCATAAATAGGCATTATACTTATTGTTCAACAGAATTTTAAAAAGAATGTTTAGTTTAAGTTATAAGAGAATAAATGTTTAAAAAAATCTGGCTATAATGTTGTAATATGCATTGCCAAACAAGCATTCTTTTTTCAATTGATTTATTCCCCACAAAGGGGCAACATATCCTGGGAGATACAAATATTTAAAGACAAATTATGAAAATTTTTAAAATTAAATTAATAAAATTTCGACATAAACGTAATAAGCTAATACTGAACAACAACTTTTTAAACATGTAAGTCCCCTCCAAATATTGTAAATATGTGAAATATATCAACTTTTATCATAAGATTAGTAGATTTTCAACCACAGCTGGTCATGCTGTTTTTAAATGCTGCCCGTAAGGTAAACAAAACATTTATGAACAAAGTCAATATATCTAAATATTCACAACAAACACCCTTTCAACATGAAACCAAGAAATGAGACCTAAACTTTCCCTGACTCTCCCCACAGCCTCTCAAATGTTTGTATCCCCCAGGATACGTCGCCCCTTTTAGGGTTAAGATGCGTTTTGGTCGATCGGATCACAAGTGGACGACTCTAAATACAAGTGTAAACGGGGTCTAAAATGTTTTGAGCTTGTCCACTTTCGACCACTTCCAGTGGTAGTCGAAAATGCATTCGACCGGATTGCTTTCTTAGTGTAGATGTTCATGTGGTCAAATGCATTCGAACAGCCACAAATGACCACCCTACTCTCCACCTGCTGACTTAATGTGTAAACATAATGGTAGTCGCGCTAGCCTGTTGGGATTTAAACTTTGTCGGCTGAAGACCTAAGTTTGGTTTAAAGACGAAAAACATACCAAGAACAATGTTCTCTCACCATTCCTGATCACCCCATTTAGCTGGTCTTGCGGCTATCAGAGCAGAAACGACAGCTGATGCTCTCCGTGTTTTTCCATCGTCTCCTTTCGTGTTCATATGTAAATTGCATGAGCTTATTTTGTCCATTAGATCGAAAGATCTGGGGGAAAAAACAAAAAACAGACATTTACCCATCTTAATACCAGGTGTAAACAGGGCCTAAGTTACTGTTTGCTAATGCAGTCACACAGAACATCTTATAGGAATAACTTGGAGATTTTCAGGATAATGTGCTCATAAAGTGTTTAAAAAATGATTGGAAATTATTCCAATATGGGCTGAAATGAATTAAAATATTTTTATCAGCCATTTTTTCAATAAAAAAAGTTTTTAAATTACTCCATAATGTGATTAAAAACTGACAACTGTGAATCAGATTTGCTTATCAGTCAACTGGAATAAGATAATTCATGTGATCGCTATTACAACAGCTGATAATAGAGCTGTTCCTGGAGTTTCAGCATACTCAGTATGGTGCTGTGATTTCTTTAGTACCTACCTCCTCTTCTATGAGCTGAATTAGTATGTAAACATTAGTTTACCTTAGAGAAAATGTTCTTATTGATGTTCGGCATTTGTGAATGTGGGCTGAGAGTTTAATTCACACCATGCGCATCTCAAGATGTACAGTGGGTACGGAAAGTATTCAGACCCCCTTAAATTTTTCACTCTTTGTTATATTGCAGCCATTTGCTAAAATCATTTAAGTTCATTTTTTTTCCTCATTAATGTACACACAGCACCCCATATTGACAGAAAAACACAGAATTGTTGACATTTTTGCAGATTTATTAAAAAAGAAAAACTGAAATATCACATGGTCCTAAGTATTCAGACCCTTTGCTGTGACACTCATATATTTAACTCAGGTGCTGTCCATTTCTTCTGATCATCCTTGAGATGGTTCTACACCTTCATTTGAGTCCAGCTGTGTTTGATTATACTGATTGGACTTGATTAGGAAAGCCACACACCTGTCTATATAAGACCTTACAGCTCACAGTGCATGTCAGAGCAAATGAGAATCATGAGGTCAAAGGAACTGCCTGAAGAGCTCAGAGACAGAATTGTGGCAAGGCACAGATCTGGCCAAGGTTACAAAAAAATTTCTGCTGCACTTAAGGTTCCTAAGAGCACAGTGGCCTCCATAATCCTTAAATGGAAGACGTTTGGGACGACCAGAACCCTTCCTAGAGCTGGCCGTCCGGCCAAACTGAGCTATCGGGGGAGAAGAGCCTTGGTGAGAGAGGTAAAGAAGAACCCAAAGATCACTGTGGCTGAGCTCCAGAGATGCAGTCGGGAGATGGGAGAAAGTTGTAGAAAGTCAACCATCACTGCAGCCCTCCACCAGTCGGGGCTTTATGGCAGAGTGGCCCGACGGAAGCCTCTCCTCAGTGCAAGACACATGAAAGCCCGCATGGAGTTTGCTAAAAAACACCTGAAGGACTCCAAGATGGTGAGAAATAAGATTCTCTGGTCTGATGAGACCAAGATAGAACTTTTTGGCCTTAATTCTAAGCGGTATGTGTGGAGAAAACCAGGCACTGCTCATCACCTGTCCAATACAGTCCCAACAGTGAAGCATGGTGGTGGCAGCATCATGCTGTGGGGGTGTTTTTCAGCTGCAGGGACAGGACGACTGGTTGCAATCGAGGGAAAGATGAATGCGGCCAAGTAAAGGGATATCCTGGATGAAAACCTTCTCCAGAGTGCTCAGGACCTCAGACTGGGCTGAAGGTTTACCTTCCAACGAGACAATGAGCCTAAGCACACAGCTAAAATAATGAAGGAGTGGCTTCACAACAACTCCGTGACCGTTCTTGAATGGCCCAGCCAGAGCCCTGACTTAAACCCAATTGAGCATCTCTGGAGAGACCTAAAAATGGCTGTCCACCAACGTTTACATCCAACCTGACAGAACTGAGGAGGATCTGCAAGGAGGAATGGCAGAGGATCCCCAAATCCAGGTGTGAAAAACTTGTTGCATCTTTCCCAAAAAGACTCATGTGTGTATTAGATCAAAAGGGTGCTTCTACTAAATACTGAGCAAAGGGTCTGAATACTTAGGACCATGTGATATTTCAGTTTTTCTTTTTTAATAAATCTGCAAAAATTTCAACAATTCTGTGTTTTTCTGTCAATATGGGTTGCTGTGTGTACATTAACTTAAATGATTTTAGCAAATGGCTGCAATATAACAAAGAGTGAAAAATTTAAGGGTGTCTGAATACTTTCCGTACCCACTGTATTTAAAGTTTTGGAAAGGGGGAAAACACTGCATGTTCTCTGGGTACCTTTTCCTTGTCACTTGTTTCCTTGTTATTAAGTGCCCCAGTAATAATTCTTTACTGTATTTTATAATTTTCATAAAATTCACTGTAATATTACTGTAAAATTCCATACAAATGCACAGGACTTCCATGTACAATACCATTCAAATGTTTGGGGTCAGTATGATTTTATTTTGTAAGAAAATAATACTTTTATTTAGAAAGTATACATTAAATTGATCAAGTGACAGTAAAGACATATACATTTCAAATGTAAAAATATTTATATTTCAAATAAATGCTGTTCTTTCTATTCATCAAAAAATCCCTGAAATGTATGACAGTTACCAAAAAATATTAAGCAGCACAACTGTTTTTAACATTGATGATAATAATAAGAAATGTTTCTTGAGCAGCAAATCAACATATTAGAATGATTTCTGAAGGATCATGTGACACTGGAGACTGGAGTAATGATGCTGAAAATTCAGCTTGGCATCACAGGAATTAATTGCATTTTAAAATATATTAAAATAGAAAACAGGTATTTTAAATTGTAAAAAAAAAAAAAATCAGTTTTAACTGTTTTTTTTAATCAAATACAAGCAGCCATAAGAGACTTTACAAAAATCTAACTGACCCCTAACTTCTGACTGGTGAGCTTGAATCAAAAAAAAAAAAAAGTGCACAAACTTGTTTGGTTATAGATGGCAAGATGCTAAGGCAGAATTGGTAAAATTTTTTAAACAAAAGGTCAATTTTGGATTTTTCAAATGAGTTCTGATCCAAGTATGAGCACACATCTTTAACAACCACACCCACACAAACCCCTAATAGTAACTCTGTCGTGATGTCTGTATAGGGTTTACGTGCTGGTTTGGCCTGGGGTCAGAGTCAGTTCCAGAAACTGATGGCTGGTCAGCAGAGTAAGGCGGCGGAGGAGGACATGGAACTAGAAGAGCTGCGTTATCGCTGGATGTTATACAAATCCAAACTTCAAGATGCTGGTGACCTCAGAGGACTTTTGAAACACAAGGTACAAAGAAAAAATATATATATTGCTTTTATATTAAATTATATGTATATTTTTATTTAGATTTTTGTATTTACATTTTTGTAATAATTATTATTAAATTTTTCCTCAAGAGCCTGTCTGTACATATTTTTCTTTACATTTTTTTTACATTACATTTATTTGCTTGTGCCATGAAAATAAATGTTTTAACCTGAAGCCATCATTTTGAAAAAAGGTGAACAAAATTGTTATATGATGAATACTAGGAAAGTCATATATTAAGCAGTGAAGATGTTGGTGTAGTATCATGTGTCCACCAGAAGGGGGCAGCAACTTGTAGCCGGATCTGACTAACTAAAGCAAATGTTTCTTTTTGTTTCAGGGTGTCAGTGGACAAGAACAGGAGCTTGTCCGAGCTGGAAAGGTAGGTTTTATTCATTGAACAAAGGCCTTGATCCTGTGAGTGGGCTTGTGTTTAAAGTGGGTTTCAAAAATCTCTATGATCTGACAGTGAAGTATGTTTGAACAATCTTTGAAAAGTAAGTATTCCCTCTTCAGGGTGAGAACAGAATTGAATGCAGTGTTTATTTGCTGACACACAACTGGGGCTGTTGGAGTGCAACGCAGTGCAATGTCGTCATGTGATTGATAGTTTCGAATTGATTTAATGTAATATACTGGAGGAGGGTATGTGGATTTTTATTAGCATTTTAAAATAAATTGCAGCTCATTTAGTTCAAATCAACTGCTTACTGTTTTTGTTGAATATTGCGTTTCACTCTAAAATATGTCACATTACGGAAGTTAAATGGGATGTGAATGCCGTTTCATGTTGACTTAAAGAATTTGTTAGCACTCTCAAGTGAAGTGGGACACTGTTCAGCTGGATTAGTAAGAGGGCTTTGAAATAGAGGCACATGAATAGCATTTTGAAAGCCTGAACCAAAGCACTGTCTTAGCCTCCAAAAACAAATGCTATTTTTTGGCTCTGTGGCCCGCTTGGAAACATCAAGACAGTTGCTCCACTGCGTCTCTCTGGGGAGCGTGTTAATCTTTGAGTAATTTCTCAAATTTCTCATGTTCACACCTTTTTTAGCACCTCTCTTCTCACTCCTTCACTCTCTGGCCATCTGTTCATGAGCGGTCACGTCTGCTTGAGAAGAGACGCAGGTGCCCTGCTGACTGCATATGATAGGCTGTTCTGATAGGCCTGCTTTATTTACATTATCAGATATTAGTGGATGGAGATAGAAATGTTGTTTTGCACATGCAGCATTACCTTCCAATTATCAGGGCTATTCACAGACGCTTTGGTCGAACTAGTTGTGCAAAATATGCACAAAAACCTTTTTTAAAAGGGTTAGTTCACCCAAAAATGAAAATTCTGTCATTTATTACTCACCCTCATGTCGTTCCACATCCATAAGACCTTTGTTCATCTTCGGAACACGAATTAAGATATTTTTGATAAAATCCGATGGCTCAGTGAGGCCTCCACTGAAAGCAAGTTATTTTACACTTTCAAACGCCCAGAAAGCTACTAAAGTTATATTTAAAACAGTTCATGTTTCGAATCAGTGGTTCGGAGCGTGTATCAAACTGCCAAAGTCATGTGAAACATTGACATTTCTTAACACTTATGACGTAACAAAGCCTTGTTTACTGAAATCATGTGACTTTGGTGCTCCGAACCACTGATTCGAAACAAAAGATTCGTAAAGTATTCTTGTCGCTTTATAACATTAAGGTTGAACCACTGTAGTCACATGAACTGTTTTAAATATTTATTTCTGGATGTTTCATTATCATTCACTGATTGTTATGAGTGATGTGGTGTGGAACTTTATATTTATTAGGCTATATACTGTATTTGTTTTAATTATATATATTATATAATGTGTGTATATGTCTAAAAGTGAAAGCTTTGTACAACGCATATTGATCACCACATCTTTAAGATTTAAATTATATACTAAGACTTTTTTATGTCTAATTAGTTGACTAATCGTTCAGGCAACAAATTTAAACTATTTAATTTTATAAATAAGTGGTTTTGCACTCCCCTACTGTAATTTGCATTTTTTAGCATCTTCTATATATATATACTATTTTTAACCAAACATTCCACAACATATTTTTGTTTTGGTTGTATTTTGCCATTGAAAACACATTTAAAGCTGGTCATTAATGCATCATAAAGGGTTAGTTCACCCCAAAATGAAATTTCTGTAATTTATTACTCACCCTCATGTCGTTCCAAACCTGCAAGATCTTCGTTCATCTTCGGAAAACAAACGAAGATATTTTTGAAGAAATCCAAGAGCTTTCTGACCTCCGATAGACTACATATCTGACTATAGTGGTTCAACCTTAATGTTATGAAGTGATGAGAATACTTTTTGTGTGCAAAAAAACAAAGACGAGAAACATTTGTAAACAGCATAGGAGAATGATGGGGAAAAGAAGAAACTGTTGAATAAAGTCATTATTTTTGCGCACAAAAAGTATTCTCGTCGCTTCATAACATTTAAGGTTGAACCACTGTAGTCACGTTGACTATTTTAACAATATCTTTAATACCTTTCTGGACCTTGAATGTGGTACTTACATTGTTTTCTATAGAGGATTAAAAAAAATCTCTCGTATATCATTAAAAATATCTTACTTGTGTTCTGAAGATGAACAAAGGTCTCGGGTGTGGAACGACATGAGGGTGAGTAATTAATGACAGAACGTATATTTTTGGGTGAACTAACCCTTTAAGACCGCACAAGTAAATGTTGCTCACCTGAACCACAGCGTCTGACTCTGTTGTGGAAACTGTCATCAGCCTCTGCTGTCTTGGTGGCCTGTCATTATCATGCAGGGTAAATACACCCTCTGCACACACTATGATTGTCTCCGTCACTGACCAAACACAATCATCTAATTGTGAAGATGACACTTCAGTTGTCAAGGAGGTAATCTTTCTGCAACTGTAATTCCAGGCTCCTCACATAGAATATATGTAGTTATTTGTTGTGATAAAGTGTATTTTCCTATTGTATAATTATCAAGTCAGAACAATTTGATTGGAAGATGTGTATCTGTAAGGACAGTCTATCGTTTTATACATTACGCCAGGCCTGAGCACCACTGTAATTACCTTTCAGTGTAATTAGGTTTTCCTGAGTAGAGACTGACAAAAGAAAAGAGTGGAAAGAGATTTCTGCTTTTCATCCACCCACATTTCCTCCTCCTCACTTTCTCATACTTCTACACTCTCTCTCAAATGGAAAGTAAAAGTTCCCATGTTCCTCAGCTTTGCTACAGAGGCGTTAAATAGAAAAGGGTCGTACTAAGTTCAGATATCTGACAGTCCTTCGCTCAGAGCGATGGCGGTTGTTGAGCAGCTGTGGGTGGACATTCACTCCCACAATTCCACAGGTGCTTGAAAAACTTCCCTGTGATTTCACCAGGTATACATTTGTCTTTGTGAATTTGTTTTTCGGCACCCAGTGAGTCATCTCGGCAAAATGACGCAATCATTGTGAGGTTTTTATCAGATGTATATTGAATGAGAGATGGGTGCTGTCACTGTGTTTGTACATCAAGTCACAAGCCAAGATCTGTTTTTATCAGAGTTTTCTTTTTTGTAATCTGCCGATTTTGAGGAATTATAAGAGATTTATATGGGATTTTCCTTCCCTTTTATCATTCACCAGGATAAAAGTATAAGTCTAAAAGCTTAAAAAAATGATAGCACATTTTTTTATATATATATTCTTGCTGGCTATTTACACTGCGTTCCAAATTATTATGCAAGTGACATATCAGTAAGATTTCAGTATAATAAAACATTCAGATTTTTGTTTTTCTAAGAAAATGTCTGTTTGTTTGTTTATTTATCCATGTCTTTTTAGATAACTGGTATCAATCTCAGACAAAATAATTTGCCAGATCTGTGTAAACCCTACTTAGAGGTTGTTCCACATTATTAAGCAAGTCACAGTTCTCATGCAATCTGGGAGGAAGAAAGATCTTTCTGAAGATGAAAAGCATGAAATGGTGTAATGTTGTGCAAAAGGAATGAAAACAACTAATACTCTGTAAAAACTGAATGGAGATTATCAAATTATCATAAGATTTGTGAGTGATTTAGAGCACAGCAGAACTCGGTCAGATAAAGGCTTATTAATGAAAGTTCCTGTCAAAAAAATAATTGTATTAAAAGGGCAGCTATAAAGAAAAGCCAGTGTTGAGCAGCAAACAGGTATTTGAAGCTGCTGGTGTCTCTGGAGTCTCAAGAAGCTTTCCATGCAGGATGGCAGTTGTGCGTAAAGATGCATTTCAGCCACTTCAAACCAAACATCACAAAGAGAAACATTTACAGCGGATTTAGAAATACATGAAGACTCATTTTTAAATATTTTTATTCACTAACTAATGCCGTACTACAATGAATGGTCTAAATGAATGGACTTCTGGATGGTTGGTGAATGGCCACCACGTTCCAACAAGACTGTGACGTCAGCAAGGAGCTGGCAGGTGATGATTTGGGCTGGAATATTGGGAAGTGAGATGGAGGGTATTTAAATGACTTTTGCAAGATATGTGGAGATCATAACTGGCCATTTTCAGCTATGGTATAAAAAGGAGGATGGTGCCTTCTGAAATGCAACGCACTATGCACTATCCCATGCTGCAAAAATACACCACAGCAATAAAACTGTTTGAAAATGTATTTCTACACCCACTGTAAATGTTTCTCTTTGTGAGGTTTGGTTTGAAGTAGCTAAAATGGTTATCTAAAAAGACATGAAGAAATAAACAAACAAACATTTTCTTAGAAAAACTAAAATCTGAATGTTTATTCTACTGAAATCTTACTGATGTCACTTGCATAATAATTTGGAACGTGGTGTAAAATTACTTCTAAAACTCAGAGAAGTACCTTTACACAATCTGAGCTCATCGTGTGTACACATTTCTGTAATAAACCCTACTGAGTCACCTACCTTGGCAACATTTTTAGGTATCATAAGGGATTAAAAGCTATATATACCAAGACTGTTTCCATTATATTGGGAAAAACTGCAACGCCATAATAAGCCACGCCTTCTAAATAAAAGAGGCAATCGCCAATTGGCAAAGTCATTGCATCACTGCAGCTGCTGTTAGAAGCTCCGGTTCCCAATATGCACATGCATATTGGCTGGACCAAACTGAAATATAAGATTTTTATTGCTATTTGAGGATATGAAACAACATTAATAGGACAGTTAGTGTCAGATTTTATTGCCGGTTTGAAAAATGTTATTTAAATGTGAGTTTGGCCAGCAGGTTTTGAGATTTTAGTACAGTGTTTCCCTATTCAAGTAGATTCAAGTAAAATAGTTTAAAAGTAACATTTCAAAAATCCTTCTTCAATAATGCAACCATAGAATGCACTGCAACCAGTTTAGGTGAGGTTTTTGTACAAAAGGAAAGGAAAAAGGGAAAAAGTTGATTTTAATGAGCTATTTAAAAAAAAAAAACTGAAACGCATCAGTTGAAAATTCTTGCATGTAATAAAAAATGAACGTCGGCGCCGATAGCCTAGTGGTTAGTGTGCCGACATATGCCCCTCTCTTTACCCATTGCTTTCCTGTCTGTTCTCTACTGTCCTCTCCGAATAAAGGCACAAAAAGCCCATAAATATAACTTTATAAAAAATGACCTATATTTGTGTTGTGTCAAAGACTATAGAATAACACAAGATGCGTATTGTTTTGAATGGGAGAAAGTGCAATGCGCAAAATGGCGGAATAAGTCTCGTCTTCTAAATAAGAGCCAATCGCTGATTGGTACCGCAACGGCCGTTAGAAGCTCTGGTTCTTATAGAAACAGTCAGACGCACGCTTCCTATAGAGACGTGTACTTAGGACTGCGCATGTGCATTAGCTTGATCCAGCCTGAAAAATACAGTTTTTTTTGTCATGATTCAAGTGTTTAGAAACAAAATTCATGAGACAATTGTTGTCAAATTTCATTGGTGATTTCAAATATGAAATTTAATCGAAAGCTTGGCAAACCATTATGGAGAATTTGATGTTTCACCCTTCAAAGAGATCAGAGCTGCACTCGCATGCCCAAGAGGCATTTCAAAGATGTTCAGAGTTAAATGACTTGTCTCAAACGGACTTTGGTCATGTATTTTTTGTGTTATGAGAGCAGTGATTCCCAAACTTATTTCTCAGCTGAACCCCTTTTGTCCTATAATATTTTAAGTATCCCATTAGATTTTAAATATTTCATTAATTTAACAACATATTCACAGTTCTCTGATGTTGGTTAAACAAAATATTAAAGAAAAAATCAATTTTGCATTGTTTTATTTTTATTTGTTTTTAAAATTATGTATTCATTTTAATTTTACATTATATATCATTTTAATTTCTATTATATAATTATAAGCTTTTCATCAATCACTTGTTTTAAATCAGTCACAAATTTTGATGCAAGTTAGGATGTTGCCTTATGGGTAATTCACACTGACAGTGATGAGCAGTGACTGCAAGTCATTCATTTTCAATGAGAGTTTGCAATTTGCTTCAGGAAAGTTGAGCAGTTACTACAGTGAAACTAGTGTGTTTCAAACTGTTGGACACTGTAGTCATTTGAACACACCTATAGAAACTCACTAGGTTTTGTAATTGAGCCATTAAGCATGTAACAGCATCTGTGGATGTGTGTTTTGCAGGCGAACAGCAGTCTGGGATTCTTGTACCGTGTGTGTCGCGTGGCTCTTCCTCTCCAGCTCCTCCTCTTGGCTCTTCTGCTGCTGGCCTTCCTGCTTCCCATGATGAACGAGGGCACCAGCTGTTCACTGTCAAACAACTTCGCTCGCTCCTTCAACATCATGCTCCGCTACGATGGACCTCCACCCACTTAAGCGCCGACAGTCGAAAGCAGCTTTTTTAAATACGTCAATCTACTCTTGTGTTTATGTAACAAATACTTATATTTTTTATCATTGTTCCGTTAATGTTAAGTCATTTTATTTTTGGTTCTCAGCTGCTCCAACATACACCCACCAGTGGACCCAGCAGATCAGAAACTGTGTTTGTGTGTGAGAGAGTGAAAGAGTGTGTGGGTGGATGGCATAGATGCTCACAACCTGCTCAACATGATTCAAGCTGTTCATTTCTCTACAGGCTTTAGAGAAACCAATGCAGCCTTTACAAAGAGCAAAGCTCCCTTAAAGATATCTTCTCAGGAGCCATTGCAAATTCCTTGCGTTTTTATGTTCGTTCTATGTTATTGCTAGTCACTAAATGTTAAAGGATTAGTTCACTTAAGAATTAAGATTTCCTGATAATTTACTCACCCCCATGTCATCCAAGATGTTTATGTCTTTCTTTATTCAGTCGAAAAGAAATTAAGGAAAGTTTTTTAGGAAAAAATTACAGGATTTTTTTGGGATGGGTTGAAGGTCCAAATTGCAGTTTCAGTGCAGCTTCTAAGGGCTCTACATGATCCCAGCCGAGGAATAAGGGTCTTATCTAGCGAAACGATCGGTCATTTTCTAAAAAAAAAATTTAAGTATACTTTTTAACCACAAATGCTCCTCTTTCACTGCTCTGTGATGCGCCACACATTACAGAGTCACATTGGAAAGGTCACGCATGATGTAGGCGGAAGTACCGATCCAGTGTCTACAAAGTGAACAAACACTAAGTAAAACGGCCTTTTAAAAAAAAAGGTAAAAGAACAATGTCGGTCAATTATGGAGTTGAAGGAGAAAATTAGATGGAGTATTTCACCCTACTGCAGTACTTCCGCCTGCATCACGCATGACCTTTCCGATGTGATTACGTAATGCGTGGCACATAGCAGAGCTAGTGCAAGACAAGCATTTGTGGTTAAAAAGTATATCATTTTTTTTTATTATTATTTTTTTTTTATTACTGATTGTTTCGCTAGATTAGACCCTTATTCCTCGTCTGGGATCGTGTAGAGCCCTTTGAAGCTGCACTGAAACTGCAATTTGGACCTTCAACCTGTTGAACCCCAGTGAAGTCCACTATATGGAGAAAAATCCTGGAATGTTTTCCTCAAAAACATTAATTTCTTTTCAACTGAAGAAAGAAAGACTTGGATCTTGGGGGTGAGTAAATTATCAGCAAATTTGAATTCTGAAGTGAACTAATCCTTTAAAGGGATAGTTCGCACAAAACCATGAAAATTCTGTCATCATTTACTCACCCTCATGTCATTTCAAACCTGTTTGACTTTCTTTTCTGAGATTTTGTTTGTCATTACAATTAAAGTCAGTAGGGTCCAATCATTGGCATTCATTGTATGGATAAAAACAGTTCTTCAAAATATCTTATTTTGAAAACATGAGAGTGAGTAAATTATGTCAGAATTCTCATTTTTGGGTGTGCCATCTCAATAATTTAACTGTGGTTTGTCTTATATTTAAACAGAATTTTTGTGCATGTTTTTACTCATACCACTTGTTTAAAATCTGCTATTTTACTCAGGCCACTCAAAAACTAAACTGTGTTTAAAAATAGGATTTAACTTATCACTGTGTTGCGGGTATTGATTCTGATCTCATTGAGTCATGATAGACAAGTCATGATAAATATAAGCTCAGTTTAAAGTGTTCTTCATATATCGGTGAGCTTTACAATAGGAAATGGTCAAAATCAACACAGACATTCCTGTGTCACTCCATAACAAAGGTGCTTTGCACATGCGTTCATAGACCGTTTTCCTTCAACGGTTTTTGGAAATTGAGATCGCAGAATCACATTGTTGGGCTTTAGTTTTGGCATTGGCTGGCCTCTGATTGTTGTTATAGGTTATTGTAAGCGTGTTTTGCAGGCATAGATTATGGAGTAAAAATAGCTCTGTTTGGGGAAAATGTCCTTTTTTGAACAGAATTTTGGAACTCTGACCTTCTTGGTCTGTTTTTCTTTTCTTTCCTTTTTTTTTAAAAGCAGTGTCTCAGCTGGGATTTCGAATGGCCCAAAACCATCAGAGGTTGAGTTCAGTTATTCTTTCAGGATGGCTTCTTTAAGGTCATGGTTTGATGAAAAGAATGCTTTGATTTATTTTTTGGTCCAGCACGAAGGCTTCTTTGTCTTTTTACTCTTTTTGCAGTGTGAGACGCATTATTTAGAGGCTAATTGCATGGCTTTTCAGCTTTAAGTAGTATTAAACACACGCACAATGCACTGAGCTGCTTTTATACTGTAGCAAAATGCCATTTTAAAATCATATTCAGACCTCTCTGCATATCTCTGCTATGCTAAAACTGTAATATCCGTTAATATGTGATGCACTATGTAATGTTAAGTGCATAGTCTGAAAGAGACTTAACAGAAAATATGCTGCATTTTCTAAAAAGAAACTGTAATATTGAAGCTCGGCATTTATTGCACTGCTTTATTGCTTGAATTTAATCTCTTTTTATTTCAATGCAAACCCTTTAATGATCTATTGAGGTTTCATCAATGATACTGTGTGTTAGAGTGCAAATGCTAAACTGTACAAAATTCTGTTAAATGGTTCAAGACCATTAAATGTATGCTAATAGAGCTAGTTTACAGCACTGTGTGCATGGGAGAGTTTTCTCATTGGAGAAATCTTTCATTTGGAAAGAAAATACTGGAAATTATTTTCAAAGACAGCTAACAAAATTGAAAGCATGTAGAAATTATTGAGATAACATTTAGACTTCAAATGCATGAAGGGTTGTAAGACCGTGTATTAA
Organism: Anabarilius grahami; assembly: GCA_003731715.1. Classification (NCBI taxonomy): domain Eukaryota; kingdom Metazoa; phylum Chordata; class Actinopteri; order Cypriniformes; family Xenocyprididae; genus Anabarilius; species Anabarilius grahami. Next base: position 2,482,034 of record RJVU01059333.1, on the reverse strand, counting down.
CGAAAAAAAAAAGGTTAAACATTTATTTTATTACCATATTTTGAATGAAACTTGTATGATGTATCTTTAAACTGATAAGTATATACAGTAAAAGACATATATAACCAGTATTTTTGTATTTTACTCCAGGCAATAAACATGCAGTGCATTTTCAGTGCTGTTTGTGTTTCTTTTGTTGCTATGGACTTGAGATTGAATAGATAAATGTGTGACTCAATATCAAGATTCCCATTCATAAATCCTCTTTTAGCAGGAAATGTATCTGTTAACCCAAAGCATTAAACTGGTCTGACGAGATGTGCATTGATAACGAAACACAAAACCAGCATGCAGGTGTGAATAAGCGCACAGCTAGGTTTTCCCTGTCTATATAGGGGCCATGTAAGGTCCTGGGGTCCATTCATCATATGAATGATCTGATTTGCTTCAAATAAGCTATAGGAAGGTTTTACATTTTAGTACCAGAAAAGCTATGGTTAAAGAAATACGCATTTGTGTGTTTATTTGCATAGATTTGTCATTTCTTGGTTGCCTAAGTAACCATGTGTGTTTCTATGCCTATTCCATTTCCATTTAATTAGGAACTAGAAACTAGTTGTAAGAGTATTGCACAGCACTGTCAGAACAACTATGTAAAGCATTTAAAGTCACTATCCGACTGTACTGATAAATGTTAGTTAAACATTGGTCATAGCGGAGTCCGTTTATTGACATATTCGCTGTGTAGTCAGGTGGATGTTTGTCTTCGAGGTGTGTATGTGAACTCTAGGCTATTTGGCATAAAGATATGCTATGACTGTATCTATGATTTTTTGGTAAAGCCCACTCGCTGAAAGCACACTCGCATGGCCTAATTAATTCAAATGCGATTCCTATGAGTGGGAAAGAGTTGGATCTATCCTACACGCTCACCCACGTGCGCAACCAACAGATTTCACACTGCCGTTTCCTTCCTGCTTAGCAATGAGCAGATATTTCTCTGGTGTGGAAATGTCATCTTAGTGCAATCTAAATCAGGTTTGTTTTCAAATGCCCAAATATTTATGGTGCAAGGAACCAGATCGAGGGTTGAAGGACATTAGAAATTAATTAGCCATTCAGGTGAAAGTAATGGGGTTTGAATAATACAGTGATCCTTTACCCAGATTCATTTGCAGCGCGACTATGAAACATATCGTTTTTTGCAGCTCTCCACCCTTTACACGCTGAAACATTAACCAAAAACCAATGCAAAAGTACCCTTTATCTGCAAAACAAGAGGTGACTTTTGCAGTTCTTACATGGTATGAAACTTTTTAAAGGTATGGCTTTACACCAGTCTTGTTTTTGTTCATTTGAACTTGAAAACTATTGAAAATCATGAAGTTAAAAACACCAACTTAAAGGGTTAGTTCACCCAAAAATTTAGTTTCTGTAATTAATTACTCACCCTCATGTTGTTCTACACCCGCAAGACCTTCGTTCATCTTCAGAACACAAATTAAGATATTTTTGATGAAATCCGAGAGAAAGAAATGTAATTACCACATTCAGGGTCCAGAAAAGTAGTAAAGACGTCGTAAAATAGTCAACGTGACTACAGTGGTTCAACCTTAATGTTATGAAGTGACCAGAATACTTTTTGTGCACAAAAACAACAAAAAAAAGAAGACTTTATTCAATAATTTCGTCTCTCCCTGTGCAGAGCTTCCAAGTTCTACGTCAGAACGCTGACTTATTATTGGCCGGCTCCTGAGTCAACATCACACGCATCACGCAACACGTCGTGGTGCTGATGTGAACAGAGTCGGCCAATAATGAACCGGCATTCGGATGTAGAACACGGAAGCGCTGCATTGTCTATACAACACTGTAAAAAAAAAACATAAAATTTACAATAAAACACCGGCAGCTGTGGTTTTTCACTGTAAATTATACAATGACGTTATTTTTCACTTCCAAAAACTGTAAATTTAACAGTATTTTACCGAAAAATTACATAAATGTACCGTTAGATCTATTACAATTATTCACCGTATATAGTATGGAAAGTTTCTCTAAGCCAATTAACTGTTTTTCACCGTAGCATTTTTACAGTCTTTTACCGTTTCACATCACATACAGTGAACGTAAACAGCGTAGGAGACTGACAGGACAGATGAAACTGTTGTATAAAGTCATTATTTTTGTTTTGTTTTTGTGCACAAAAAGTATTCTCGTCGCTTCATAAAATTAAGGTTGAACCACTGTAGTCACATGGACTATTTTAACAATATCTTTACTACCTTTCTGGGCCTTGAATGTGGAAAAAGAAATTTAAAAGAAATTTTGAAATTAAAAAGTTGAAGTAGCTTACTAAGATTATTAAAACTGAAATAAAATACAATTAAAGCATAACATTTTTTTTATTTTTTTTATTTTATTTTTTAAAAGCAAACTAATAAAAAGGACAAGCACAAAATCAAATTACAAAACCTTAAACAAATGAAAACTAAAAATATAAAATACAATCTAATTCAAAATATTAATAAATACTATACTAGTAAATAAATAATACTAAAATAACATAAACTCTGACCCACCAATCAAGTTATAACTTTGTTCACTCTGTTTTATTGGCATAGTCCTTCCACATTCATTGAATAAATAAAGATGAACCACATTAACCTAATGTGTACGGAAATCTGCACTGTAATAGTAATAGAATTATCTTGACAGAAGACATTTAAGAGATGAAGCTCTAGTCACACTAGCCGGATGTGCTCTTGCATGTGGCGTAATCAGATTTAGCCACTTAACTTTTGACTTGAGTACAAGTTACACATTTGCTGGCTTAAATAGGATATGAAAAACACACCAAGAGCTCCCGGTCACATGATGAACTTCTGTCGTTAATGTGCCGGACATGACTCACATTGCTTAAGACTGGGATTTTCTTGTTGCCTTAATACTGTGCCAAAGTCTGTAAAAAAAATTAAGCTTTGTGTGACTATAAATGTCAAACAGCAATATCACTTGAGCAAACTGGATGACTATTAGCACTGTCGTTGTTAATTAATCAGTAGGCATAACAAAAGGTTAGTGTCGTTGTGCACCTGGTCTGTTAAAGTTGAGGCTGAAGGAATCTAGTTTATTACACTGGCTGTCCAGTACCTCTGTAGTAAATATTTAATTCTGTGGCATGTTGCCATGGCAGCCAAGGTTTCCATGTCAGAGGTGCTTTCCACTGGGAAAGTCTTGTAAATGCTAATTGACAGCTCCTGAAAAAAAAAAAAAAAAGAAGCTTTTTATTTGAAGAACTGCCCTCCCTGGCTGTTGAATTATAGAGAGGTCTACGAATGCAAATTATCTATGAAGGTTGGGTGAGTGTGTATGTGCATATATTTTTGTTATGACAACTTGCTGAGTTTTTGGCATGGTAATGGATATGACAATGTTGATATGTTTGGTCTTGGCGGAACAGATCTGCTGCTGTTGGTTTTTGCTGCTGTAGAGCAAGTACGGGTCTTGCTACTGCCAAAACACACACGACACGCTGCTGTGAGCAAGTAAGACATGCTGCTGCTGTACAATATATCATACATGAATTACCGATAATGGATTTATACAGGTGGAGCTTGGGAAGATGGAGGGTTTCTGAAAGTTCACTGCAACAGCTACAGAAAATGCTGACCGAATATTTGAAGGTTGAGCAGCGATCTCATTGGCTACTGATACAGCAGGACCCAATCAGTGGGGCCCTATTGAGATGATGTGATGGCAAGCAGATTGAGTTAAGAACCTATCGGCCTGAGCCATCTAGTTTCATACACACACACATATATATATAAATATATATAAATATACATACATATATATATATATATATACACAGTATATTAGGGTTGTCAAAAGTACCGACTTTGGTACTAAGTCGGTCCTGAAATTTTAAAAATGTGATGATATCAGCATTTCCCCCTAGGATTTTGAGCGCTGTTGAGCAGATTCTTAAACACCTCTGATTGGCCTTTGTGTTAATGCACTCAACAGATACAGAATGTCTGTGATTGGCTACAAATGATCAATGCTACAAAAACATGTTGTAAATAGACATCTTTGACAGAGCGCTTACACAGATACACACGGGAGCGCTTGAAAGCAGGCGTCTATTGGCGGATCCTTAATATATCCACTGATAGATGCCTCCTTTCAAACGTTCCCGTGTGTATCTGTGTAAGCGCTCGGTGAAGAACGTCAAAGATGTCTATTTACAACATGTTTTTGAAGCGTTGATCATTGTAGCTAATCACAGACATATCTGTTGAGCATGTGAACACAATGGCCAATCAGAGGTGTTTAAGAATCCACTCAACAGCGCTCAAAATCCTAGAGGAAATGCTGGTATCGTCACATTTTTAAAATTAAAGGTGCTGTATGCGATTTCTCAAATTTGTTGTTGAACACAGTTGATATTTGAAACCAACCCAAACAAACCCACCCCTCTCTTCTTTCCACCGCAGGAACTTTTCCCAGGAACTAGGAACTTTGGGGTGGTACTCGGTTTCAACCGCAAGTCTAAATGAAGTTAGGAGTAAAAAAAAAAATCCCCCCCCAGAAAGTACCTGCTCGCTAGGTAGTACTTTTTCAAAGTTACGGAACTTTCGGGGGTGGGACTTGGGCGCTGAACATGCTGATTGGTTGAGTTCATGCAGCATTTTGATTGGTTGAATCCACACATTTTATTTCAACCATAGTTTTTTAAAGTCTGTTGCGGTGCGTGCAGTAAGAGTTGTTTGCTATTCGAATCAACAATGGAGTTTAAAAAATATGACAGATGGACTGACAACGAGGTTCAGGCTTTATAGACGAATATTCAGCGGGAACTGGAAAGTCGCACTCAGTCCTACGTCACTGGACTCTTCTTCACAGTACTTTAGACCGCTATGGAAACACAGCTAGCAATAGGTCTGGGGGGGAACAAATTGTTCCGGGTAATTTCGGAGGAAACGTGGCTCATGTTATTGTTAACAAATGGAACCTTATTTTAAAGTGTTCTCTTACACTCACCAAAGCTGTAATTATTTTATTACAAAACAGTAATATTTTTAAATTTAATTACAATATAAAATAGCTGTTTTATATTTAAATATATTTTAAAATGTAATTTATTCCTGACAAAGATACATTTTCAGCATCATTATTTCAGTTTTCAGTGATCCTTCAGAAATCATTCTAACATACTGATTTGCTGCTCAACAAACATTTATTATTATTATAAATGTTGAAAACAGTAAATTGTTGAAATCATTATTATAATTAATAAATATTTTTAAAAAGTATTTTAATATTAAACATGTTAAACATAAGATTTGCTAACACTGAATCTTTGCTAAACACTAAAACAATGCTGCAGACAAATGTTGTAGGGTTTTTCTTTTTATTTAATTACCACACATTTTTGTATGGAAGAGTTAATATAAATGCTCTAATAAAAATATACCCTTCATTTGTTTATAAAGCCTTCCAATAAGTGCATCACTGTAAACGTGATTTTTATTTCCTTTTACAAACTGAGAGATGAATCTGAATGATTTTCTTTCACAAACCACAGCATGTCATGTATGTGGTTGATAATGTCTAGTTTAGTTCATAATTTCAGGTTATTATCTACAAGCTAAGCACCCAGACAGGATATAAAATACCAGTTTTTGTGCATGTTATGAACTGAACAGTGTGTTCACTGTAGTTAGACAAGTGCATATTATTTAGACATTAACCAAGGGAAGAGCATGTGATAACATCTCCTATCATAAGCTCTTTATTGCAGCTACTGTAGTTGAATATTTTGTATGCCAGCAATTATGTTCTTCAGAGCAGCACAGGCTGGGTTCAGCTGCAGTGACTGCAAAAGGCTCAGGCTGACTGACCTGATATATGAAATGACCCTTTTAATTAAAGCTGGCTAAACCCAGCTTAATGATGCCTTTGTAATGGTCTGTGTTTAGAAGAGAGATAAGTTGGGGTTGTGGGACACGCCCCTTTATGGTGTACCACAAAACCCAGTAAAATTTCCCACTGACCTTCAGCTTTGGATCAGATGCCAGATGGGGTGATGCGATGTCACAGAATGATAATGCCATCAGAGAGTTACAGTGAATAGATTAAGTATTGTGCTCCATTAGTGTTCATTTACCCACCCCTCTTCAACTGTGACATCACTGTTGCCTACTCCTCCATGTTTCACAGAGGACAGATGGTCGACACCAGTGTGCTGGCAGCATTAGCAGGGCACTTGTTCTGTAAAGCAGAAAAAATAAATCCAATCAGTGCTACTGCAGCAACTAGTGGCATCTCATCAGAGCCTCGGGTCAATGCACAAGATACACAAAACAGCTGTGGCCCACATTAAAATAAAGGTGAGTGTCAAGTCTAGCCGCAGAATCTCTGCCTAAATTAAATATAGATTAATTTGGTGTCAGTATTAATCAAAATTCAAAGCTCAGTGACTTTCCTCCCCTTGAGGTTTTAAAATAATTGTTTCCAATACTGGTCAATAATGGAAACATTAAACCTACAATACTGGCTCTGGAAATTGTAAACCTAAGGGCCAAAACAACACACTCCCCCAAGTTCTCCACATTGCATTCAAGTGCTTTGTTGTCGGAAAGAATAGGAATCGTGGAGGACATAAGGTTATTCTTGCCTATTTTTGGGGGAAAATCTTATTAAAGCCAAAATTACATTTAGCATCCCATTCGTTGACAACAATAAACATTCACCATGCTATCTAGATTGTCAGCTTGGTGATGATTCTGGAATTTTGGTCAAATACAGGTTATTTTCGCTATTCAATACGCTTCAAGTTATTATCCATATATGTAAACATGTTACTTTAATGACAAGACAAGACAATGTAACTGCCATGTTTAAAGCAAATGGCCTGCCCAACTCGGGAAGTCGGGTATCAAAATTATCCCCAAGATTCCCAATGGAAAAACAACTTGAGAGGGCATTCGTCCAATTTTTAACTAGGCAACTCTTATTTACTATAATCCTGGTATCGAAGGCAGCATAATTCATAATTCGTTTCTGTATGCTATGGAAGCCCGTTTCCGCCACTAAATAGGCTAAAAAAAATTAAAACAGTAATTGCGACTTTTTATCTCAGAATTCTGACTTTTTTTTCTCACAATTGCAAGTTATAAAGTCAGAATTACGAGATATAAACTCGCAATTGCGTGATATAAAGTACGATTCTGACTTTTTCTCGCAATTATGACTTTTTCCTCACAATTGCAAGTTATAAAGTCAGAATTACGAGATATAAACTCGCAATTGCGTGATTTAAAGTCACAATTCTGAGATATAAACTCGCAATTGCGTGATATAAAGTACAATTCTGACTTTTTCTCACAATTCTGACTTTTTCTCACAATTGCGAGTTATAAAGTCAGAACTGCGAGATATAAACTCACAATTGTGTAATTTTTTTTTTGCGAGTTTATATCTCGGAATTCTGACTTTATAACTCACAATTGTGAGAAAAATAAGTCAGAATTGTAAGATAAAAAGTAGCAATTACTGTTTTTATTTTTTTATTTATTTAGAAACTGGCTTCCATTACGGAAGAGGATCAGGGCCAAGCAATAATAAAAAAATAAAACCATCTCGAGATTAAAGTTGTTAAATTTCGAGAAAAAACTCGTTAAATTTCGAGAAAAAAGTCGAAATAAAATGTTGAGAATAAACTAGTTAAATTACGAGAAAAAACTCGTTAAATTACGAGAAAAAAGTCGAGATAAAATTTCGAGAAAAAACTCGTTAAATTTCGAGAAAAAACTCGTTAAATTTCGAGAAAAATGTTGAGATAAAATGTTGAGAATAAAGTCATTAAATTACGAGAATAAAGTCATTAAATTACGAGAAAAAAATCGTAAAATTTCGAGAAAAAACTCGTTAAATTTCGAGAAAAAAGTCGAGATAAAATGTTGAGAATAAACTCGTTAAATTTCGAGAAAAAAGTTGAGATAAAATGTTGAGAATAAAGTAATTAAATTACGAGAATAAAGTCATTAAATTACGAGAATAAAGTCATTAAATTACGAGAATAAAGTCGTTAAATTACGAGAATGAACTCGTTAAATTACGAGAAAAAAGTTGAGATAAAATGTTGAGAATAAAGTCGTTAAATTACGAGAATAATGTCATTAAATTACGATAATAAACTCGTTAAATTACGAGAATAAAGTCATTAAATTACGAGAACAAACTCGTTAAATTTCGAGAAAAAAGTCGAGATAAAATGTTGAGAATAAACTCATTAAATTAACGAATTTATTCTCGTAATTTAACGACTTTTTTCTCGTAATTTAATGAGTTTATTCTCGTAATTTAATGACTTTATTCTCGTAATTTAATGACTTTATTCTTGTAATTTAATGACTTTATTCTCAACATTTTATCTCGACTTTTTTCTCGAAATTTAACGAGTTTAATCTCTCCCTAATCCTCTTCCGTATTACATAGTATGCCAGGGTATGATATTCATTTTTACTTTTATATATATATTTTGTACAGATTTCTTCGATATCGTCGCTAGAACTAGAATATAACTTTATGTTTTGAGAGTGGATTCGCCGGAACGTACTACATACAACGTACTGGTTGATTTCTTTTTGCACGTGCTTGCGTTGATCTGTAGGTTAAAAAAAAAAAAAAAACTCAAGGGGGCGGTAGAGTTACATTCAAAATTAGGAACGTGATAAAGTCAGTGGCTAGCGTCAAATTACTGATTACCAACATTCTTCAAAATATCTCTTTTGTGTTCAACAGAAGAAACTCATACAGGTTTGGAACAACTTAAGGGTGAGTGAATGATGACAGAATTTTAATATTTGAGTGAACTATCTCTTTACTGACGATGGAACCAGAAGTGCTAATGCTAACTCATTTCTGTGTTTTGGCCTACAAAAAATACGTCATCCCTGCACCACATTTATGACATTGCACAAGATTCTCTTCAAATTGTTGCTTCATCATCCCTGAAAGAGAAAAACGACCGAAAACTATAGAACAAGAAGAAAAAACTAAATTCCCACTATAGTGCCTCTTACGGCAACATTTAGATGACTAGCATTGGGTTGCACTCATGACTGTCACATTTCTGAACAGTCGAGTTTGTGTAGAGTTCATTTTGGACACATATACGAATACTTGCATAAATAGACCAGTGAAACAAAATTACATTTAAGAAAATCCACCAACACTATCGTTGTAAATCAAATTGTTTAATGATCTCACATGTAGTTGGTTTTATAACCTGATAAGCTTCATTGACTTCCAGTGGTGCATTAAAGTTAATTCCCCAAAGCCCCTATCTTCAGTTCATATCCCTTATTTTAATCTGCCATTGTTTTCCAAGAGATTGTCTGCAACAGCATCATACCATGAAGCCCTCTGGCTGCTGTAACTGAACCTGAGTCTCAACATGGCTTGTGGTGAATTGCACAGCATTCTTGAGTGGTTATTACAAGATGAGATATATTTGAAACACAAAAGAGTAATTATCTCAAGGTCCTCAAACTATTTTATTTCATTTCCAGGAAACATGGACAGTCTTATAGCCTACTCTTAAACTAACAGTCTAACAAATCAAATGCCTATTATAGTGAGCATTGCATTGTAAGAGCAGAATGCTATAAGGACAAAGATCTTTGGATGAAATATTTTGTTCCAGCTTCTGTTTGTGGGCGGTTTTTACTTCTCATCTTCTTCCCTGTTACACAACAGCCGCCTCTGCCTGGAACAGAGGGTGGGTGAATGCTGCTGCTCATCGATCTTTATGAATATTCTGCATAACTGACCCTCGCAGACATGTCTCATCATAATCACTGCAATGCAAAAACAACAGAGCTGTTATACCTCCTGCTCTCTATCTCTCTCACGCACATGGTAGTTAGCAGCACTCCATTGCTCTTCTACAGGAAATCCATGTTAATATAGTGGCTTGCTTTGAGCCCAAGTATCAGGATGTTATAGCCAGCTGACTGTACACATTACTACTACAATACATTTTCTCTCTAAGCTAAACACTCAATATGGCCTCATTTACAGAGTAAAGACACAAGCTTTCACTTTGTATTAAAAAAAAATCTACTATTGAACTAAAGAAGCATTTATTGTGAAATATTAGGCTTTATGTATGTATAATCATAAATGTGTTTTTGCAAATAGTACTTTTGTAAACTAAACAGTAAAGAGCAAAATTAATACGTTTTTCATAAATGGTGTCATGACTTGTAGGCTACCAAGTTTGGAGTTGAGGCTCATGAGACTTAAAGGGATAGTTCACCCAAAAATGTAAATTATCCCATGATTTACTCACCCTCAAGCCATCCTAGGTGTATATGAATATCTTCTTTCAGACGAACACAATCGGAGATAAATTAAAAAATATCCTTAGTCCTCCAAGGTTTATAATGGTTGTGAATGGGGGGTCGTGTTTTGAAGACAAAAATAATGCATCCATCCATTAAAAAAACGTAATCTATACGACTCCAGTGGGTTAATAAAGGCCTTCTGAAGCAAAGCAATGCATTTTTGTAAGAAAAATATCCATATTTAAAGCTTTATAAATTCAAATAACTAGCTTCCGGTGGACGACCGTAAGTCGATTTGCAGCGGAGTAGTATCCTTTGACCTGACACACAACGTAATGACGAACTTGGAGGTGCAGAGGATAGAGCAAAACAAATCACCGGTCACGGATTATAAGTCTAAAATGATCATTTTTAAAGATAAATGCTGGAGGATTTCGAAATAAGAGGAGCTTAAAGGATAGTTCACCCAAAAATGAAAATGTGATGTTTACCTGCTTACCCCCAGGGCATCCAAGATGCAGGTGACTTTGTTTCTTCAGTAGAACACAAATGATGTGTTCTACTGAACATGACGAGACAAAAATTTTCGGCATATTAGGCATACAAATAAAACGACGTGCATATTTTAATGCAAATTAATGCAAATATTATTTGCAAATAGTTCAAAATGATTATTTCCCAACTAGATTTAGACCTAGAATTTCCTTCACTGTTCTGTTTCTTTATGCTTTACGCCCCAATGTTCAAGGCATGGTTATGGCCTTGTTGCACAGCCCTATTTGTTTGAACCGTGAGAGGTGCCTGAGCTTACAATACTCCAACATCCTGCGTCATACACCACGTCAGGGGGTTACTCATTTAGCGCAAGTCGACTTGCGGATTCTGCGTATGGTCGTTAGCCGGAAGCTAATTATTTGAATTTTAAATTTTTAAATATGGATATTTTTCTTACAAAAATGCATCGCTTCGCTTCAGAAGGCCTTTATTAACCCCCTGGAGTCGTATGGATTACTTTTTTTTTTATGGATGGATGCATTATTTTTGTCTTCAAAACGCACCCCCCATTCACAACCATTATAAACCTCGGAGGACTAAGTATATTTTTAAATATATCTCTGATTGTATTCGTCTGAAAGAAGATATTCATATACACCTAGGATGGCTTGAGGGTGAGTAAATCATAGGATAATTTACATTCTTGGGTGAACTATCCCTTTAAAAAATATGTTTGCTGATTTAGAATCTGATTTAGCTTCACTAGTGAGGATATATCAGTAATCTCAAGTTCATTGGTGTTTGTGAATGATTACATTCCATCAAAAACAGGACAGATAAAGATAAAACAGTAGTTCAAGCTACTGTGCTTTTTGCAGCAGTAACCATTTACTATGGCTTAATCGATAACCTTTACCTTGACTATTCTTCATTATCAGATTGACTTGTGCAGTATTTGTTGGTGTCATTACAAAAGCACTGCAGGAGTGGTCACGAACTATAGATGGTTGTCCATTACAGCTCACTTCAAACGATCAGTCGGATATGTGCTCGCGAGATGGGGGTGGGTAGGTGATTTGCACATCACATGAAGCAGATTTAGCTCGGTCATTGTGTAAAACATGTGCAGCGAAGCCACGTACGAATGACTACAGTGTCCTTCACATTTACACGACCCACATGCCGCACAACGCTGCATACAAGCACGATTCCTCCAAGACGTCTTTCGTCAGTGATAAAGAGCGCGAGAGAGCAGCCAGCTCTGTGAAGTCCAATTTATTTTAGTGAACTGATTCATTCTGACGGCCCGTTCAAATGAATCGAATCGCATAACTGATTCACCTGTTAGTTTGAGTCTTATTTCAAAAGTAGCCCCAGCGGTATTCGCGCGTCATTTCATAAGGAAAGTTTGATTGAAACACATAAGATATCGTTAAAGGTGCTACAGAGGATGTTTTCGACGACTGAGAAACCAAAGACCGTTACTGAGTTTTTGATATGAGCGCATGCGTAAGAACAACCCCCCTCTTTCACAGCTCATTTCGAGGGAACGCCTCCCAAAACTCGTGCACGAGTATTGGAACACGAGTGTTTGTTTACCACCGGCATTCGCTGGGTCGTGTCAGTGGATTCATTATGTCGGACTCACCGCAGGTAACTCATAATCTGCAGTTGTTACTCCTGACAAAAACATTGCATTGCGGCGCCTGTGGAGTGTGGAAAGTTACTGGAGCGCGCAGCCGCGCACGTCTCTCGCAAGGAACGTAATGGCAGTGATTGACAAGCCAGAGGGCCAATCGTTTGTGTGATCATCTGATGTTTTTAAGGCCCTACCTCTTGCACACATGATGTATATTAATATTTTTCCTTTCAGTGCACCTAATAAATAGTCTTTTATCAGTTAGTAAAGACAGTTTCAAGTAATATTGCAAAAATGTATAAAACAAAACCTCCTCTATAGCACCTTTGTTATCGTGAGTTATCGTTTCTCATAATTGCTCTCATAATAAGTGGGTATTGAGAAATGTTTTTACACACCTGTTTGTGCAAACGTATAGCATCATAAGGGAACTTTGATTTATTTATGCATTTTACTTGCTTAAAAGTGAATGTTTATCAATAGTTTAAACTATTGTAATTTCTTTCTAGAAATTTATTCACTTGCTTATTATTAAAGGGATAGTTCACCCAAAAATGAAAATTTGATGTTTATCTGCTTACCCCCAGGGCATCCAAGATGTAGGTGACTTTGCAATCGCTTAGTGAGGTCTGATCGCGCTCTGACAACGGCAGTGATGTCTCGCGCATATACTTCAATGAGTGCGAGACATCACTGTCGCTGTCAGAGCGCGATCAGACCTCACTAAGCGAGTGCTGAACGCAGTTGGACATAGTGGTGTTTTAGAGGTGAAAAATGATATAAATACTGTTCAGTTTCTCGCACAAACCGATCGTTTCGTGTCTTAGGACATCAATGTGCCGCCTCGAGCCGCAGGGTTTAATTTGGATTTGTCTGTGCATGTTTATTTGACTCTTATAAATTGTGTTACCATTGACACGCATTATACGGCTGACAGACGGCAGCGGTTGGAGTTAAAAATCATCATTTGTGTTCTACTGAAGAAACAAAGTCACCTACATCTTGGATGCCTTGGGGGTAAGCAGATAAACATCAAATTTTCATTTTTGGGTGAACATCATTATTAGATCCAGAGTCATTATTATGAGACAATTTCTCAATATCATAAATCTTAAGTCATATTATGAGAATTAATTACATGGTTTTTTTTTCTAAGGCATGTTTATAAAAGCTTAATGTCCTAATTGAACTAAGACCTAATCCTGGCTTAATTTAAACCCTGTCTGTGAAACCAAGCCTATATCTCAAATAGGCTATTGATACAAACCATTGCTCGCACCTCAGTTTTGCCTTCGCTTCGCCAATCGGTTCGACTGAAAATGAATCAGTTCAATACAATGATTCGTTTATGAGTCAAACATGAGAGAGAGAGGGAGAGAGAGAGACAGCCCCATCCTCAGAGTATCAGAGGTAGTGTGGGCGTGCACAGAGAGAGAATCCTGCAAACATTAACCAGGTGGTTTTTCCTCGCACATTTCCCTCTCATTTCCATCCTCCAAGCTGCGCTGGAGAGACTTTCCTGTGCGTCACGAGGAATTAAAGTAACTTTACTGGAGCAATGCGGGAGCCGAAAACCAACATCTCCTCGGATATAGACCCCTGAAACCCGCACAAACTCCACTCATGGCCACCGCCTGGCCACCCGCCACACAGAACACTTTATAAGAAAGAAATCTACCGAAATCACGGGACGAGAGCTTCATAAAACGAGCGACTCGCTGTTTGATCCAGATGGCGGGACACGAATGGGGTGATTGGTTTGAACGGGAGGAATTGATCGGGCAGATCAGCGACATCCGAGTGCAGAATCTGCAAGGTAAGAGTGCTGGAGGCATGGGATGGGTAGAAGAGTATGATCACGAACATTGGTATAGAAGTAACTGGAGTTGATCCAATCTCTCCATTCACCTTTCGCTTTGAAGAAGATATATACATTTACATGTAACAACATATACCGGCGAGATATAACAGCGTTGCGCTTTAGTGTTCCATTATGGCAAGCCATTTTAACATGCATTCCTTAAAACGGTACTGTACCTATTTTATGTTACTCATACTTGCTTTCTAAGTATTGGCTAATAATTCAATAGTGACCATTACATTTTTCAGTCTCACTAGTAACAATTCAGTTATTGTCACTGAATATTGAAATAGTGAGTTCATCTCGCTTATCTAATTCTTTTCCTATACAAGCTTAGTTTAGATATATTTAGCGGGTACTTCAATTAGCACTGTACTTTAGCTGGTAAGGGGCTGCTTTACATTGTCAGTGATTTGGAGTGACATAAACCAGACATTATTCATTTTCACTGATGGCCGGTGATTTCCAGTGACACCAGCAACAGAGGCCATTGCCAATGCAACAGAGTTGACAGATTTCAATAATTATTATTATTATTTTTTTTTTGAGCATCTTGCCATAGGCCTAAGTATTGAGATGACGTGTCAATAATTTGGCGAAACCTGTTTGACTTGGAATTAAGACAGCTTAGTAGTTGTGTACTTAGATTTCCTTGGCCTTCTAAAGCCCAAAGTATACTTCGGTTTTTATGCCTACGTGAGGGCCCGCATACAGTGCCCGTG
>RJVU01059333.1:2435481-2466927 GCA_003731715.1 Anabarilius grahami | reverse complement strand
ATTTTTGTAACTTTGTATGTGCAGGTCACACATGCGCATTGAGTTTGTTTTGCACAAATCAGTTGTTCCACAAGGTGACAACACTAACCTGGGTCGTTTTTTCACAGTAGAAAAAGAAACTAAAGTGACGGAACAACAAAATACTGGATTCTGGAGAAAAATAGTGCAGACACTGGACAAAGTGGACAAACTTTCTAGAATGCATGTGTCGACCACCTGCATTCGTGCACACTATCAAATGGCATATACTTTGAAAGGCTACACGTTACGCAAACACTAGAAATAGTATACTTTGGCCTTAAAAGTTGCAAAATGTAACTTTTTTTTTTTTTTTTACAAAATAGACTAATTTAATGCTTATTATTAACAAAAAAGAAACACTTAAATTTTATGAAGAAATTATTTACAATGTAATGCTACTACACTATAATATTATGGTTATTGAATTGGCTTTTGGGGGAAAAAGGATAATTATTTTTTTCTTTCTTTTTAGAATGTTCTTGATATTGTATTTTTGATGTAATCTTTACATGTTTGTTATTAACTGACTTTGAAATAAGACGGATTACAACTTGTTCAGGCAACCCACCAAATAGTCAAATTTGAAAATATGTACTCACGCACAAGCATAACATACTAGTGAGATGTTAGAAGTAATATGTACTTGTAAAATTGAAAAATATTCTAGTGACTACTGGATAATTTCTATTATTAAGTATTTAAAATAATGTGAGTAACAAGTAGTTAGTTTTATGGAATAAATGTTACAGTGGCTTGCCATAGTAGTTCTTATTATTCAGTACTTTGTATGATTAGTAACTTGACAGCTGATAGAAGACCCCTATAAATTTGAGAAGTTCAGACAACCAAATTATCCAGACTGAATTACTAAACCTGTTGAATTTATAGACCAGAACCAATGGGGTCATTGAAAAAGGCTGTGAATGAATCTCGGCCTTTTTATTTTAAAGACAACTTTCTAGAGAAGAGAAGCAACAGTTATCTGAATATAGTCTGCATGTGACTGTTCACCTGCAAAGCAGCATCAGGTCCTACTTATTTGACGCATAAACAAGAATAAATCATTGCCCTGGAAAGAATTGATTTAATGAGCAGGAGTTTTACACATCACTGATTGTGGATGTTCTCGGCTTTGCCATCAATTACTTTAATGTGCACCGTTAATCGCTGCTCAGTGTTGGCCGATGGCATTCCAGGCTGTTATATGTGTTTAGTATTGCAGGTTTCATGACTGAATGACTAAATGCATGTCAAGAAGGGAGAGAATGAACATTAGGGCCTTTAAAGTAGCTCTCTGAAAACTTTCAGATTGAATATAAGCCCTCTGGGCTGCTCCTGTGCCCTAGTGCTGTTCATTGCAATAGGGATTTAGGATGTAATGTGGCTTGTATAGGGCTTAGAGGCAGAGAAATTACTGGAGAATATAAATGAAACATTGCAGAAAACAGATGCTTGAAGCAGATTACATAACATTTTGTCTTCATTGAAGCATTGGACCACTGGAATTTCAGTGCAATAGTCTGCAGGCCCTTGAGAGCAGATAATTGGGATGCAGACTCATCTCAGTGTATGTCTACTGTTGCAGGTTTGTTTTGAAAAGGAGGCAAAATCCATATCTTTATTAAAAATGCATGTGTACAACAATGCAGTTGCATTTTGAAATTTTAACTATTCAGCTGTCACTAATGATTATTTTGCCAATCGAGTAATCAGTCAATTATTTTGACAATAAATCGAGTAATCAGATTTTTTTTGTAATAAAAATAGACCTAAGTGAACAATAGCCTTTAAAATTACTTAAAATACTTATATAATAACAATAAGGCAATAATAATTGGTTCAAATAAAGTATCAAAAGCAAGTTTTTTGTGAGCATATTTTGCAAATTACGAGTTCATCAGATAAAATTTATGCATTGTATATATTTGGATATATATCAGGTACAGTATTTTTCTCAAGGAAAAAAACAACAACTAATGCTGTGTAAAAATTTTAATTACACACAAGGCAGTTTTTCTTATAATAAATTGATTAAACTCAAGAATCAATATTTTTAACCGCACTGTAGTTGTTGTCATATTGGCCACAACAAACTGTTGATCATTGGTTATCATTATTGGCCCAGAAATTCCATATCACTGCATTCCGCCTAGAAATAATGCTTGAATATCTTAGACTTTTGTGTGTGTTTTCCCCCTTATTCAGACTTAATAAAGCAGGAAGACTGATGTGCTACAAGGAAAGCATCTGTTTGTATTCAGGTTTCGAACTTGATCTGTAAGTGCTTTTTATCATAAAGGTTTATGAATCTTCTAAAACGGTGATAAAACAAAACCACTTGCCACGAAGCATGCAGAGCACCACTGATGATAGCAGTCTAAGAGTCCGACATCTGCTGAAGCGTTCTGAAGTGCTGAAACAGAGCCAGTGTGCACTAGGGTAGAAAAAGTGCAATAAAGTAGAGATCAGTGCGACTATACTGGACTCTGTTTGGATGAGTTGTCAAGCAGGAAAGATTTTCATATAAAGTGTTGAATGAGAAATTGCTCAAGTACCCCCTCCCTCCCTGTTTCACATGCACGCTTGCATACTTTTTAGGCGCTTTTTTTTAGGAAGTGCTGGTCTACATTAGAAAGCTTTTCAAAAAGAGTTGACCGTAGGGTAGAAGACTGAGTTTGCAGAAACAACTTGAAATCAGGATAGTATCACCCTATCTTTTCTGTTATTCTCCTGTTTTTATCTGTAATTTTCCTCAGGCAACTGAAGCAACTCTGATATCCACTCAGCACAAATTTAGCCTCACTTTAAAGTCTTCCCTTCTGTTCCCTGTTTATGCAGGGAACATGATGAAATCTAAATAGTTCATTCCTGTCCTGTGGCATGTTGTTTGGTTAAAGGGATCATCATTTACTCACCCTCATTATATACTCTTCCAAACTTTTATGACTTACTTTCTTCTGGAACCGATAAGAAAATATGTTGAAAAAGAAATATCACATTACTTTTCTCCATATAGTGAAAGTCTTTGGGGTCCAATATTTGTAACATTCTTCAAATTATCTCCTTTTTGTGTTCCACAGAAGAAAGAAAGTCATACAGGTTTGGAAAAACATTAAAGGGGTCATGAATTGAGAAATCAACTTTTCCTTGAGCTTTCGATATATATATGAGGTCATTGTACTATAAGAATATCCTGTAAGTTTCAGAACTGAAAACTTCCTTGTTAGTCTAATTAAAGCTTTTATTGACACCAGACCCAGGGAACGACTGGTCCCAGAATGTGCCTAAATCCGCCTCCGCAGTTGATGCTAGCCCCACCCACTGGCGTGTTAGTAAGATGACGAGGAGAGAAGAGCGATACAGGACTGAAAATAACATTACCTTTCAAAGGATCCTAATGCTAGGAATATGGTTATTTATTTTCAACAATGTGAATCTCTCAGTTGAGCATTATTTATTTTTATTCGGTACATTTCACTGTGGATTCTTTGGTAAATCAATCGCATTTCAGTGTAGGCTTTGCAAACAAACTCAGATATGGACTCAGTAATGCAACAACATGTAAGTAACTGTGTTAATTCTAATGCCTGATCTGATTTGTAATGATTCATGTACAGTCAGATGTTCTTTGTCTGTGTGTCAGTAAATCAAACCAGTGACTAAACGGTCAACTTCATATTGTTTCTCTTAGTAGGATGAAATTAATCTGTTATTTAAACTGTGATTAAATTATATATAGAAAGCAATCAAAGAACGCTCCCTTTACAATCGTTAGAGCTGTCAATCAAACAGCGCAAGTTTATCAGTGATCGAGTTCTGGACTTGCACCAAAACTCCCGTTTTATTCAACAAATCTCTTAGTTACATCATGTTTGCACTGTTATGATGAAAGCATTTGTTAGTGTGCTGAAATTGAGTTGCAATGATGAGATCCCTAAATTCATGCGCTCAACATGTCTATGATCAGTTACATGCTCATCACTGCAACCTTTCATGCCACGATCGAAATATAATGCCATAGATCTAAATGTAATGCTATAACACTTTTCACGATTAGTAAACCTTGAGAACTGAAATAGTAAAAACGAAAAGTTTTTGAGAGTTCCACAGTAATACTTAGCTATTTCATAGGCAAAGATGTCAGCCAATCACAGCAGTGGGCGTTTACACTGAAGTCTCAAAGCAGACACGCCCCTTAAAGCCCTAAGAGTGTGCAAATAAGAGGGCTAAAATCAGGGTAGGAAAAATACCTTTTATTTCTAAATTATAACAAATTTTGATGTAAAAAGCATACTAACATTATAAGTGCACCACAGGAAACATTATAAAACAATGCAATTCATGACCCCTTTAATGTGAGTAAGGAAGAATTTCATTTTTGGATAAACTATCCATTCAAGACCTACACAATGTTACTGAA
The DNA here is from genome assembly GCA_003731715.1 of Anabarilius grahami. Classification (NCBI taxonomy): domain Eukaryota; kingdom Metazoa; phylum Chordata; class Actinopteri; order Cypriniformes; family Xenocyprididae; genus Anabarilius; species Anabarilius grahami. The sequence continues at coordinate 2,462,486 of RJVU01059333.1, read as the reverse complement.
AATTATCAATAACCTAATGCAGTCAGTTTTTATGCATTCACATATATTTGCTGATGGGAATCCATAGAATACAATGTACCATTCACTTAAATGTAATGTACTTTTTGAAACGTTCTTTTCCTGTTGTTTATCGTCAAGCATAGTTCTATATGTTTTTGCAATTACCTGAAGAGTCTCAGATAAAAGTTGTTGTTATAGTGCAGAAAGGAACTTGGAAACCTTGGAATGTTGCTGGCATTTCCCTTGATCTTCTTTTTTAGATTTGAGGGATTCTGTTTGGCTCTGGAACATCTAGAGCTACATCATCGGTGGGGGAGAGCCTTACTGTAGGTGTACCATTATCTATATTTAGCCGGCACTTTCTCCAGCACGCATGAGCGACTCGCCTGCCTGACATAGGCTGCATGTAAGGAGGATGCAGCTGAGTGCTAGAAACCTCTGCAGCTGAGAAATTATGTAAGCTTGGTTAACTCTATAGTTTCCAGGCCAGTTACTGGTGAATCTGGTGAAGCTTTGCTTATGGGATGTTTATAGTGTGCTGTTTGTAAATATGTATATGCAGCATAGATTTTCATATTGATTATATCATGGAGACAGCGTACATTTTATTAGTGATTGTTGCCAATGAAATCATCACTATATTGTTCACGTCTGATTTTCTTGAGTCTAAAAAATGACCCTTGTGACTTTTGTGATGGTTGCTGAACTATTTTTTTCAGTTTTAGGTAATGAGAACATCAAGAAAGCTGTTTTATTAGTTGCAGGTGTTTCTGGCACAGGCAAGTGGTGATGAATAGTATCAGTGTTCTTCTGTCAGTTTTATAAATAGTCTCATTGTCTAAAACCTAGCTTTCCTGATTAGCCAGTCATCTTGATAGAAAGATGATAAAAGTCTTATTTAAAAGCAAATGGTGTAATGACTTGGACTTAAATGAGTTGCATTGTGCGTCATAACACATCCATCCTTTGTCTCTAACGCTATGGTTTTGTTCTCGTGATACACAAACCGTCAAGAGGGTTTTTTTCCGTGGCAGTTTTGCAAAATTGTCAGTTTTACATTGTTGACTGCAACTTGCTTGGGGAGAGAAATAAGCTCTAATTGCTCTTGCATAAGAGTCTCTTGGTGTCAAGTAGAGTTTAGCTTTTGTGAAGGGATTAATTAAACTCTTTCGGCTGACAGATAATAGCCATTGTCCAACAAAAACACGACTTCTGCTGATATTCAGAGCTAAATGCTCCAGGGTTACAAAACTGAGATAATACAACTTTTTTTGATTGTATACATATGTGCCATTAAAGTGGTCCTATTATGCTTTTTTACATTTTAAACTTTAGTTAGTGTGTAATGTTGCTGTTTGGGTACAAAAAATATCTGCAAGGTTACAAAGCTCAAAGTCCACTCCAAAGGGAAATATTCTCTTTAAGGAAACACTTTTCAAGAACTACAACAAACGGCTCATTGGGACTACAACGCACTTCTTCCAGATCTTGTGAAGTCACAATGTCACTCATTTAAATAGTCCTCACCCACGGAATATATCCGTAGGAACTTACCACTCTGAAACGTTCTGTAAAATCTGTACTTGCAAAAGTTCTGTATTATCCTCTTGTTCGTAAACAGGGGCTTTCGCACCAAATAGTTCTAGGAACTCGGTTCTAGGAACTAGCCACCAGGATAGTTCCCTGGGAACTAATTTCTCCCCCGGGCCATGTTCTTGGTTGCATTCGCACTGGGAATAGGAACTCTGAATCGGCAGACAGCGGCATCTTTTAAGCGCGGCATTTACAAAACCGGTGAATGGAGGATGCCGTGATCGGAGCTGTGTTTGTTGTGTGTTGTGGGTGTCGTGATAACGGAGATGGAATGTAAACGCATAATTTACACGACTGAAAGAGCAAAAAGTGGGGCTAAGAGACGAAATCTCCTATGACAACTTTCACATCCCTGCAGAGTGCAGACAGGTAAATGCCGTTATCGCTATTTTCCATGTTCATGAAGTAAATATGTTTACACAGCTTTTTAAAAATTCTAGTTGCTGGTGTTTGACATGCGTTTGACCAATCAACGTACACTCACGTCACTAATAGTTCCTATAATGCTGGTTTAGACCCTACTCTGAAGTAGGAGCTAATTTAGTTCCCCCAAAAGGACTTCCTAGAACTAAAATCATTCCTAGTTCTTGCGGTGCGAACACGGCAAAATCTGGGTACTTCAGCCAATAGTTCTAGGAACTATGAAAAGGTTCTTCCGATGTGAAAAGCCCCTATTCTCAGGGTTTGAATTGGGCTCAAATTGGTATGGCAAAATTGATGCCATTTGTTAATTTTGACACGTGATCAGATGAAACTCTTGTTTATGGTAATGGACGTCACTTTTCCAGAACACGCTCTAAGCGGTTCGGCAATCACAACACACTGGGCCAGCTAACCAATCAGAGCACATTTTGCATTTCAGAAGAAAGGGCTTCATCAGAACAGGAACTAAACGGGGTGTTTGAGACAGACTGGGAAGAGAAGAGCTTCAATAATGTAAAATATATGAAAAATAATGCATTTTTGAACAATCAAGTATGAAAACCAATTCTAGTACACCCCCAAAATATGTTTTATAAGTAATATTTTTTGTACTGTTCTTCATTCACCCACCCACATCATTTCTTTATACATTCTGCACATCTGTGATCAGAAGTGAGCTCTTTTCTCTTGACATTGCACAGCCTGACTAGTTACCTCATTCCCGCTCTGGGGACATGCATATGATTCGTTTGATGTTTGAAAAGTGCTGTTCACATTGTGAAGTCCTTAAGCCTCTAAACAAATATAATTGTGACATTTAATCCCTTTTTAAGCATGTAAACACTTTAGTGTTCACCTCTTTTATCCGGGAGTATAAGTGCTGCTGAGAGTATAAATGCTTAATTTTCATTAGCTTTGGAAATATTTTTATGGTTGAATATCACAAAACTGTTCAAAAACAAATTTCTCCCCAAATTCTAAAGGAAGAAATGTGAAAATATTTTTGCACAAAGAGAAAATAAAGCCTATTTTTAGGGCCATAAAGAGGTTTTGCATTGTGAAAACCCTTCTCTCAATCTTTTTAAGTTATAGACCTTATTACAGACCTTAAAAAATAAAACACTTGATACTTGACACTTACGCGTTACGTAATGACAATTCTGGAGTAAAACCTGTTTAATCAGCATGAGAATGTTACAATGCAAAAAAAAAAAATGGTTCTGAAAGTAAAACTTTCTTTCTTTATGCAAAACATGTTGTGGCGACCAGGGCGGGCGAGAGCCGTGAGAGAACGGCGCGAGGCCGGTGGCGCGAGAGATAATGAGCTCCACCTGGGAGGCGCGCCGGCCTCGAGTCTCTCACGGAGGAGCTCCGGGAGCATAAAAGGAGGAGCGACGACCGTGAAGGACGAGAGAGGACCAGGCCTGGACTTTACGTTATGTTTGTGTGGCCGGCAGACGTCCGCGAGGGTCTGCCGGCGTTACTTTCGTTTTGTGTTGGTTTATTTATTAAAGTTTGTTTGAATGTTCGCCGGTTCCCGCCTCCTTCTTCCCGTATATACGAACTGTGTTACACATGTCTTATTGGGATGAAATGTGATCTGAACATATAGTGCTTTACAATAAAGTAGCATTCTCCGTATATAGTACACAGGCAGTGAGTCTCAGTGTAGCACGTGTAGCCCACTCGATCAGGATTGAGACAGAAGCGTATCTAAATATATTTATTTAGACCAGGGAAAACATTGACATGCTCACAATGGCTGCTTTCAGAGTTTTAGAAAAACTGAAGCATGACTTGGTGACATTATCCTGTGTGCCATCTTTTAAATGAATACAGTAGAGTTTTTGACCATTTAACTTGTGTGTGGAAACCCCCAAATACATTTCACAAGACCTTTTGTGTAGTATAGTGTTTGATAAATGTGCACTAGAAAGAATGGACAGCAAAATGCAGGGACATAAGTTCACGACCACCAAATCACAGTGCCATTACATTTGGTACAATTTGAAATATTACAAAGGAGCCAATATAGGGACAATACTGATCCAGTCAGTGCATTTACATTTTGTTTTTGCAAAAATGAAAATCCCAATTGGCATTTTTAATTTTAAATATGCCTTTAAGCTCACCTTTAATTTGGTAGCCTACCCAAATAAGCGAATTCAAGCCAATTTTACCTACATTGCTGATAGTATTTGAAACCATGCTGTTTGGATTGTTTTTCTCACAGTGCTTCAGTGTTACCCAACATATGCCGGTTATTCCACTATGGCTCTTCAAAAAATATTTATAGAACAGATTTCAAATTCTGATCCTGCACCAGCCGATCAACTTCCATTGAGATGAATGGGAAGGGTAACACAGTTTATAGACCTCCTTGGTTGCACCATAAATCAAACTCTTATGTTGTGCTTTTGGAAGCCCTTTTCATGAGATGACTACATAATCAACTAGTGGTTTGTATTTTATGCCCCTCTTCCACCATAAATGGAAAACTCTCCTGTTTGAAATTCACAATGTCGCCTGATGATAAGAACGGTTGGTTTTCTGCTGGATGATATCTCACTTGGCAAACCCATTCTTTGCATGTTAAGCAAATAAGAGTCACATGATTCAGAGTCTCTGTGTGTTTATCAGGTCAGGTGACTGAAAGTAAAGAGTCCTGAACAATAATGAATCTGGTAACTGTGACTTAAGTGATTCTGTTGGTTCTGAATTGTTTGCATTTGATTCTGAATTCGATAATATTTGGCAAATCTGAGGATTTTAAGGGATAATTATATATCAGAGAGAAGGTTCTTTCACGGGATTTGCATTTCACCAGAAGAATTATGTCATTCTGTTTGATAGAACACGAATGCATGCTTTCATTGACGCATGCACATATCGGAAGGAATTTAGTTTTTAGTTTTGTTGTTTCTTGATGGATTTACTATAAACTATTATTTTAAAGAGCATGTACAGTCATAGCATAAAGCCACTTGTCTGAAGTGAACTTCTGTGGACCTCGCAATGTAGACGTTGGACAAAATGAAAATGTGTCAGTGTTATGTAATAAGTTATATGTGGAGCCTGGGAACTGAAAATAGAGCAGAGTTTGCTTTGTTAGGCACCATTTTTTGCAAATCAGCTAATACTTAGCATATGAAAAAAGCATAAGAATATTTTTAAAGCCGTCATGTTATAAATTCATTCTGCACTTGATATTATACAATAACATTAATGAGGGCTGCAACCACTTAACTTTTATAAAATACAATAATGAGAACGACTGCTTCATTATTGATTAGTCACTTTTATTCATTAATGATTTTAGTATTGATTAGCTGAGTCTTCGCACAGAGAACCTCCATCAGTGATGACACTTTGAAGTGTTTAAAAATCCATTTCTATAAAAAAATCCTCATTTAATCAAATAATAGCACACCCACAGAGGAGGAAAGCACAGTCATTTTGTTGAAAATAACAATTTGCTGTTAAACATCAAGGTTAAGTTATAAATGAATTAACCTTAAATGGATCTTAATCTTATATGCAACACAGATGCTTATATTTTTATATGAATGATAACTTCAAAAGGCATAAGTGCTGTAAATGCTTGAATTTTTTTTTCATGATTTTTATGTGTGAATCTCTACCTTTCACACATAAGAAAACCTTTCAAAAAATATTTGGTGTGTAATTCTCACCAAAAACTACAGGAAATATAGCATTATTTTTGCACAAAGAAAATTAAGCTCTTTTTAAGACCATTCATTGTTTTTGCATTGTGACGTTATTTTCATGACAATTAAGGAAATATTAGTAGTCATTACCGTAATGCAAAAAATAGAAAATTCGATTAATCAATGCTAAAATCTTCAGATTAATCAATTTACATGCAGTATTTACAACCCCGAATTCCAGAAATGTTGGGACGTTTTTTTAATTTTGAATAAAAATGAAAACTAAAAGACTTTCAAATCACATGAGCCAATATTTTATTCACAATAGAACACAGATAACATAAATGTTTAAACTGAGAAATTTTACAATTTTATGTACAAAATGAGCTCATTTCAAATTTGATGCCTGCTACAGGTCTCAAAATAGTTGGGACAGGGGCATGTTTACCATGGTGTAGCATCTCTTCTTCTTTTCAAAACAGTGTGAAGACGTATGGGCATCGAGGTTATGAGTTTCTGGAGTTTTGGTGTTGAAATTTGGTCCCATTCTTGCCTGATATAGGTTTCCAACTGCTGAAGAGTTTGTGGTCGTCTTTGACGTATTTTTCCCTATAGGTGAAAGATCTGGACTGCAGGCAGGCCAATTCAGCACCCGGACTCTTCTACGACGAAGCTATGCTGTTGTAATAGCTGCAGTATGTGGTTTTGCATTGTCCTGCTGAAATACACAAGGCCTTCCCTGAAATAGACATTGTTTGGAGGGGAGCATATGTTGTTAAAACCTTTATATACATTTCAGCATTCATAGTGCCTTTCAAAACATGCAAGCTGCCCATACCGTATGCACTTATGCACCCCCATGCTGGCTTTTGAACTGAACGCTGATAACATGCTGGAAGGTCTCCTTCCTCTTTAGCCCTGAAGACTCGGTGTCCGTGATTTCCAACAAGAATGCCAAATTTGGACTCGTCTGACCATAGAACACTTTCCCACTTTGAAACGGTCCATTTTAAATGAGCCTTGGCCCACAGGACATGACGCCGCTTCTGGACCATGTTCATATATGGCTTCCTTTTTGCATGATAGAGCTTTAGTTGGCATCTGCAGATGGCACGGCGGATTGTGTTTACCGACAGTGGTTTCTGGTATTCCTGGGCCCATTTAGTAATGTCATTGACACAATCATGCCAATGAGTGATGAAGTGTCGTCTGAGGGCCCGAAGACCACGGGCATCCAATAAAGGTCTTCGGCATTTCTCCAGTTTCTCTGAATCTTTTGATGATGTTATGCACTGTAGATGATGAGATTTGCAAAGCCTTTGCTATTTGACGTTGAGGAACATTGCTTTTAAAGTATTCCACAATCTTTTTACGCACTCTTTCACAGCTCTGCCCATCTTTACTTCTGAGAGACTCTGCCTCTCTTAGACATCCCTTTTTTAGCTAATCATGTTACAGACCTAATATCAATTAACTTAATTAGTTGCTAGATGTTCTTCCAGCTGAATCTTTTCAAAATGTCTTGCTTTTTCAGCCATTTGTTGCCCCTGTGCCAACTTTTTTGAGACCTGTAGCAGGCTTAAAATTTGAAATGTGCTCATTTAGTGGATAAAAGTGTAAAATTTCTCTGTTTAAACATTTATGTTATCTGTGTTCTATTGTGAATAAAATATTGGCTAATGTGATTTGAAAGTCTTTTAGTTTTCATTTTATTCAAATTTAAAAAAAAAAATGTCCCAACATTTCCGGAATTCGGGTCGTATGAAATTTGGTGAACAGAAATACAAACAGAACTGCTGACCACAGCAAAATGAACTAACAGTCCTAACAAAGACATTCTCATGAAGGGTTCCAGCTCTGCTCATGTTGAACCTTCAGACAAACAGAGTTCAGGCCCGTCTGTCACACTTGAGAGCTCAAAGCTGTCCTGCACAGCCAGGCAGTGGCCTTTTGTGTTCGAGCGCTGGCTCTTTGGAGCTGGAAGACGGCCCCCTCATTAAACAGACATGGTCTGTGTAGAAAGATGGAGATGACTGTGTTCTTGGCTGGGGCCCCTGGTCTGAAATGCTTTATAGCTCCTTTGGCAGGAAAAAAAGAAATGGAGGCTGGCGTGTTAATGTTCTTTGTGATTTCTACAAAGGGATTGCTTTTGTAGTACTGTAAAATTGATATTGCTTCGCTAAAGATTAAAGTTATTATCTTGTTTCATATATTTTATGATTTTATATAGTACACAAACATGTATCAACTTCTAATATTGTTGTTCAGAACCTGCTAGATGTGAAAACTAAGGTATGTTGGTGTCATATCACGTTTTGGCTGATACCAGCCAAAACGTGTTTTTTTTTATTTTTTTTTATTTATTTTTTTTCTGTGTCAGTATTGTGTATATGTGCATTTTTCTTCTATTTTTACCTTTTAGATTAATTTTGCCATTATCAAACACTCACTTTAGGTTAATTTAATAGCACTGTTTAATGTAATATTTAGTTAATTTCAAAATTTTTCATTCTGTACATTATAATATTATCATGCCTATATTAATTTGTAGCATGAGTGTTTGATTTTTTTTTCCAAAATAGTACAGGATTTAAAGGTGCCCTAGATTCAAAAATTTAATTTACCTCGGCATAGTTAAATAACAAGAGTTCAGTACATGGAAAAGACATACAGTGAGTCTCAAACCCCATTGTTTCCTCCTTCTTATATAAATCTCATTTGTTTAAACGACCTCCGAAGAACAGGCGAATCTCAACACAACACCAACTGTTACGTAACAGTCTGCAAATATTGTACGCCCCCAATATTTGCATAATGCCAGCCCATGTTCAAGGGATTACACAAGCCAGTATTAACGTCTGGATCTGTGCACAGATGAAGCATCAGACTAGGTAAGCAAGCAAGAACAACAGCGAAAAATGCCAGATGGAGCAATAATAACTGACATAATCCATGATAGCATGATATTTTTACTGATATTTGTAAATTGTCTTTCTAAATGTTTCGTTAGCATGTTGCTAATGTACTGTTAAATGTGGTTAAAGTTACCATCGTTTCTTACTGTATTCACGGAGACAAGAGCTGTCGCTATTTTCATTTTTAAACACTTGCAGTCTGTATAATGCATAAACACAACTTCATTCTTTTATAAATCTCTCCAACAGTGTAGCATTAGCCGTTAGCCACGGAGCACAGCCTCAAATTCACTCAGAATAAAACGTTAACATCCAAATAAATACTTTACTCACATAATTCGAAGCATGCATACAGCATGCATGACGAACATCTTGTAAAGATCCATTTGAGGGTTATATTAGCTGTGTGAACTTTGTAAATGCGCTGTAATATAGTCGAGAGCTCGTGTGGCAGGGAGCACGCGATTTAAAGGGGCGGCGCCGAGTGTAAATCAGTGCATTGTTAATGATGCCCCAAAATAGGCAGTTAAAAAAATGTATTAAAAAAATCTATGGGGTATTTTGAGCTGAAACTTCACAGACACTTTCAGGAGACACCTTAGACTTATATTACATCTTGTGAAAAAGCATTCTTGGGTACCTTTAAATATCAGCCATTATAGTGTGAACAGACTCCATTTATCTTTGGGCTTGACAAAACAGCTTAATCGCTGTATAGGTGATCGAAACTTTACCAACCCCCAGCATGTCATACTGGGCTTGGTAATGCAAGAGCAGCCAATAGTAACCAGAATCCTTTGCAAAGATTAACTGTTTATTAGGGCCGACCAGAAACGACTAGTTCTTGGAAGCCAGGAAACACTGTGCTGTTTCATTAAACTTTTACATATTTGAACATGGGGGTGTTTTTAGTTAATATGTATTTGAATTAAAGAAAATGAAGTCACATGGAAAACATAGATAAACAGGTAAAATAAAGTGTTTTAGTTGATGTAATTTAGCACTAGCTGAATTCAAGGAGACATTTAAGAGCGGTCACATTACCCAAACATTGGCCTTGTATTCTGAATGATGAATTATCTGCCAAAATTATTTTTATTATAAAGCACTTTACTGTGAAGCATTTATGGTCTTATTAAATGTGTTGTCACAAAAATGGTTTTAACTTAGCCACTATTTGAATGTGCACTATTGTGCTGTTGAGTTCTGTGTATGTGGCGACATGCCTAGACTTCCTGTTAGACTGTTGGGTCATTATTCCATCACGGCATTTGGACCACAGTTATTGATTCCAGCAAATGGAGCCTCTTTATGTTGTGGCACTAAATATGAATGAGGAAAGCCATGCCTCCAGAGATATCCCCATCAGGATCTTCCCATGTGTGTACTGTACACCTATAAAATCCAAATGAGCCACCGGCAGAGGAAAAGAAAACTTGAGAAGAAACCATTCATCATGAGGTAGACTGTGTAGACGCTCTGCCTAGCGGATCATGTAATCAGGCACAGTCTCATGGGAGTCTCCCCAACCTCCACCATCTCTCTAGGCCAGATGTCTTGTATTTCAAAGCGTGTACACAAGGCCCAAAGAAACATCTAACCTTTCCTCCCGTCCCAAACATGAAGCAATAGAGTCACCACTTAGTTCCATATCTACCTTTTTCACAGTAGAAGCAAATTGTTATTTGTCATGCTGTTAGTCAGATGTGATTTATTTTTAACATGTCTTTTGTACTGTTGATAAAGAATAATGATAAAGCTTGACAGAAAATGCTACTCAGCTGGTTTACGTGGCTTGTGTGACAAACTACATTCCCCACCATTCTCTGTGGCAACATGAGGATAACATTCAGATAAAGCATCAGTTACAGAACTAATTCTAATGCGGAAACTCAAATGTGCTGCATAACACACGACAATGAACCTCATTGGTTCTTGCGGAAGCTCAAACGTGCTGTGTAACACACGACAATGAACCTCATTGGTTCTTGCGGAAGCTCAAACGTGCTGCGTAACACACGACAATGAACCTCATTGGTTCTTGCGGAAGCTCAAACGTGCTGCGTAACACACGACAATGAACCTCATTGGTTCTTGCGAAGCTCAAACGTGCGGCGTAACACGACAATGAACCTCATTGGTTCTTGCGAAGCTCAAACGTGCTGCGTAACACACGACAATGAACCTCATTGGTTCTTGCGAAGCTCAAAAGTGCTGCGTAACACACGACAATGAACCTCATTGGTTCTTGCGAAGCTCAAACGTCCTGCATAACACGAGAATGAACCTCATTGGTTCTTGTGAAGCTCAAACGTCCTGCATAACACGAGAATGAACCTCATTGGTTCTCGCATGTCAAGCAAGTAAGCTTAAACTTCCGTTTACCATAACAGATGTGTGCATTTATGAATTTGAATAAAAGCCTAAATTACATATAAAGCGATCGAATAAACCACTCAATTCGTATGGATTAGTTTTACGATCTCTTTATGAACTTTTTGAAACGTCTAAGTGGTAATTGCATAGACTCAATAGAGGGACAGAAATCTCTGATTTCAATAAAATATCTTCATTTGTGTTTTGAAGATTAACTAGAGTCTTATAGGTTTGGAATGACATGAGGGTGAGTAAATGATGACAGAATTTTAATTTTTGGTTGAACTAACCCTTTAAAATATATACCCCCACCCTTTAAAAGACCTTAAAAAAGCCAGGTCTTAAAAACCCTCAAATTTTATTTTAAAAACCTGCAGATACCCTGAATAAAAGCAGTTTACATGCAAAGTGTAATTGGGGTGAAAGGCAAAGATGTAGGTGTGTCATTCTGAATTTTGCATAAACAGTTTATGGTCTTTATCACAAAAAGAAAAAGAAAAACCATTTAAGGCATTTTCATGATGTTTTGAGCATATTACATATAATTAGTGTGTGAAACTGCATAGGAAAACACCCTGATTGCACTGATTTGCAAAGCAATTTATGGTATACTTGCTAGAGACAGCAGCCTTACGTAAAGTGCGTTGCTCAAGAGCAGAATGATGGTAGTTTTTTACTTTACTTTGCTCATTGCCTTTTAATGTCTATTCTTCATGTCAGCACTACACAGCAAAGTGTAAAACATTTGGGTTTTAATGATGTTTCTACAAGTGTACCTGCATTTTTAGCGTAATAATGCAAAGACAAGCAAAGTTGCCATTGACTGCTCATTAAATAAAACAGCTCAGTGGAGGTTTGCCATTTATAGGCACTGGTCATTCCACATTGACTATAATGATTCTGTGCTGTTTGCCTTTGTTGCCATGGCGTGCTTACAAGTGAGCCATTGCTTCAGGCTACATGTGATTAATAACATGGAGCTGCTGTTTTAGATGAAGCAACTTCTTGCTGTTGCCGTTTCATCTCCGTGCATCATTTACCTCTGCTGACGTGACACTGTTGTTTTTGTTTCTCTTCCAGTTGAGAGGGAGGTGGTGCAGAAAAGGACATTCACCAGATGGATGAATCTACATCTAGAGAAGGTCAGTAGGAATTTATTTGGATCCTATCAAACCAGTAAATGGAGTTTATAGACTTCAGATGTTCAGATTATCCTCCTTGCACACCCATCGAGGCGTCTTTGTGGTGGTAACATGTAGCCTACTACAAACAGGAAATGTATATCTCCTTCTCCCTGCTGAATTATTAATGAAGGAAATTGAAATTGTAATTTCTTAGCATTAATTATGCATGAGGTAGAAACATGAACCTAAATTGTAGGAAGAATATCAGGACTGAGGAAATGTTTTGGGGAGGTAGTGGTATAATTTTACTATTGTACTAGTTTCCCCACATGTGCCAATGACGGTCAAGAAGCTGCATTTTGCTCACATTTTATTTAAAAATTATTTACTTACTCAGTTATGTCACAAAAAAATGAAGACAGGTTTGATCTTTCTCATTTATACATATATACATACAAAACTTAAAACATCTGTAAAACCTACATAATATATTCACAAGTTTTGTTGTGAATATTATTTATTTTTACTTATTAAATTATGACTTATTTAATTTTTTGCATGTTTTGATTTTTTTCTCTCTCTCTCTGATGCTCCCTTCTCCCACTTTCACTCTCATATTTTTCCTACCAGAAATGGCGAGACGGACACAAAACACACACACTCGTATTTGCATGAGGCATTAGTCATTGAACACAACAGTAGGGCGACTCGTTTAAGCCTGCTCTTTTGTTTTCTCTGGCAGTCCTCCACTGCTCTTCTTGTGTTGTAGACAGCTTATAGATTGTAATGCTGCCATTCTTCAGAGCCTCATAATACTGACTGAAAACACTCAGCGATGAATCCTTTGTTTTCATTCACAATGTCGCTCTATTCTGTGACCCTGACTTTGGCTTCTTCTCAAAACTTCGACCCACCATTGGACAATTACACTTTGTTTGTTTTGTTTTGGTGGAAAATTTCACCTTTAACCCTCCAGTTTCCACTGTTGTCCAATCATATCCTTTTTATACTTCTGAGAAATGTTATTGTTGAAGGTGCGTGGATTAAATTAACCAAGTTAATCAGTGAAATTAACCAAGAGTAAACTTTTAAAGGTTAGTTTACCCAAAAATTTTAATTCTGTCATCATTTACTCATCCTCATGTCATTCCTAACCCATAAGACTTAGTTTTCATATTATTTCATTTTTAAAAATACCCTTTTCTCTGCACTTTTTCCTCTTATGAGATCTGTATTTTATTCATAGGTTCAAAAGACTTTATTGTCATTGTACTGCTGTGCAAAACAACAAGATTGTTGGTATCCCGCGTTCTGTTCACATAAGACAACCGTATAAAAAAAGACAACAAAATATAGACACAACAACAAATATGAAAATGTAAATGTAGATTAAATGTTTAAAAAAGATCCATGAGATAAAACAATATGACAGAAATCTAATATTTTGTATTAGTTTAAATACTGAACTGCATGTTTTTTTGCTGTGCAGTGCAACCCTCGAATGGAGGTGCGGGATCTGTTTCGTGATATCCAAGACGGGAAGATTCTAATGGCTCTACTTGAAGAAATCTCAGGATGCAAACTGGTGAGAATCATTTCAGTAGATTTTCTGAAACATTTTACTTCATCTGTTCGCATGAATGACTATAAAAATACTGACCTTTGATCTTTCAGCTGCATGGGTTTAAGCCATCCTCACATCGTATTTTTAGACTCAATAACATCGCCAAGGTATTGACATTTCTGGAAGAAAGAAATGTAAGTACCGTTGAGTTCACACCCTCTCAAAAATAGCAAATAAACCCCACTGAATGCCTTTCCTGAAAGTCTGATAAATCTGTCTGGTTTTAGGTGAAATTAGTCAGCATCGACGCAGCAGATATCGCAGATGGCAATCCATCCATAGTGCTTGGGCTTATCTGGAATATCATACTGTTTTTCCAGGTACATAATCTTGTTTTCTCCATTTTTATACTTTTACATTTGGATTAGTCCACATTTGATTCGATTTAGGTAGAGAAAATAGTTAATCAGTGGATTATTTGTGACTCAAGTGTCTTTAAGTGGCTGTGAGAAACAATGATTTCATCGATTGCATATGCAGCACCTTTTGATTCTTGTTGGATTAGGGTCCAAATTTGAACTAATCTTATATTGTCTTTGAGACAGGACAACTCTCTTATCACTTATGTCTAGTCATTGTTTAGATAGGACTGAACAGTTTACTGAGTAGCACGATAGGAAATGCCACCACGCTGAGCAAATGGTTGTCATCTACTCGTTCAATAATGACCTGTTTGTATTACAGATCAAGGAACTCACAGGGAACATTAAGAGCCAATTCCCCTCCTCCTCCAGCCTGTCCTCCATACCCACGAGCTCTGATTCAGACACTTCCCACTCCAGCACACCCTCAGATGAAAGAAAGCCCACCATTGCTCAAAGAGGTCATGGGAAGGCAATCAAGACCCTCTTGCAGTGGGTCCAGAGACGCACTAGAAAGTAAGAGAGATTTTAGTGACCACTGAGAATATTCTTTAATTAGTTGTGCCAGATTTTGGACCAGCTGTTGGTTCAAAGCATTGATTGCTACTTTGTTCTTCCAGATATGGAGTTGCTGTACAGGACTTTGGAAAGAGCTGGACAAGTGGTCTGGCTTTCCTTGCTGTGATAAAGTCCATTGACCCCAGTCTGGTGGATATGAGGAGGGCTCTGCTCCGAACGCCCAGAGAGAACATTGAGGAAGCATTTAGAACAGCACACTACAGTCTTGGCATCCCAAGACTCCTAGAACCTGAGGGTAAATATTAAAGAGATATACAGTAAGAGAGTTTTACAGAGTTGAGAGAGAGTGGCCCCAAAAATGTACAATACTATTCAAAAGTTGCAAAAGCATCTGCTAAATAAATAAATGTAAATGTAAAATATATGGCCCTTGGCTTGACATAATGCAAAGACATTCATACATTAAGGCTGATGTAACACAATGTATCTCAGCTTCCTTTCAGATGTCTTGAGGACTTTTGTCATAGCTTTGATTTGTTTTAATATAGCTATTGAAATACATTAGCAGAGTTGAACTAAAAATGTCTTTCCTCAGATGTGATGTTGAATCCCCCTGATGATCAGTCCATAATGACCTATGTGTCCCAGTTTTTAGAGCACTTTCCTGGAATTGAGGAGGTAGGAGCTTTTCAATTAATTACAGCATCAATATACAACAAGTCTCATACATCTCAACTAAATGTGCTTTGTTTTATTGTTTTCTCCAGGATGAAACGTCAGATATTCTGGAAAGAAATAAAGCCAGTGCTCGTATGAAAGAACCTCCAGTCCGGAATGGAGTTCAGAGAAAACGGGAGTCTTATATGGTCAAGAGAGACTTGGTTCAGCCACCACCCAAGATCTTCATCTCCTCAGTGTCTGAAGATCGTGAGCAGATCACCTCTCCAGTCCTATCACAGACCCCTGAGGACAGACCATGGACCAGTGAAGGGTCATCAGTGGGTTCAAGTCCTAGTCCTGCAAATGACAAGCCCCTTTATCATCCCTTGGACTTAAACAAAGACGTGTCCACCACAAGCTCTCCACAACCTTCGTTCTCAGATTCTGCTGTCAACTCGCCTGACTCGTGGAGCGAAGTACTTAGCGAGACTACTAACTCTCACCAGATCAATGAGGATCCTATAATTGAGAGCAGTATTGCTGGTACTGTTGAAGTGACCTCCTCAGATTTAGGGTCACCATTTTCTCCAGAGAGCATGCCGGAGAATAATTTTGAACGTGAGCTTTTCATAGATGAGGGCAACTATTCCCTCGGCTCCATGGATAGTTTACATGCCAAATCCACTGCGCCATCTGAGGAGGATGATGCTTACAAATACATCTTAGATCTGAAAGAAGAACAATCTGCTAATCATTCGCCCAGTGACAACATGAGGAATGAATCAGATGCAGGATGTTTAGAACAAACCGAAACCAATCCTTTGGAACACCAGGAACCAGTCAAGTCATCTTCTGATGATCCTTTGGAAAGTGACTCAGGATACTTTCAGGATAACAAGGAAGCCATGCCAGCTCAACCTGAGGATAAGAGTCCACTTACTTCCACCGTTGATGAAGAAGTGAGTAGAAATCTGGAATCTGAATCTTTTCAGGACAATGTAGAGTCTTCCAATAAGGAAGCCATGCAGAGGAACGCTCTGGAATTGACAGATGGACCTGAGGAGAAGCCTTTCATGGTTGAGTATGACAGCGAGCCTGAATGTCCAGTTTTGCAGTTTGAGAGGGTTTCTATATCAGGAAGTGAGGAGGATATTAAACTGTGCACTGATCTGACTGAAGAACCGACAGAGGAACCAGGCAAAAATGATCTTGAAAATGGTCATTCTGAATCCAACAAGGATAACGGTGACCTCCATGATAGGGAACAAGTAGGTGTTTTGGAAATTGAGGTGAAGGATGTGTTATTTGACAACCTGGAAGAACCTATCTCAGACCAGAGACAAACAGAAGTCGAGGTTCCTGATGAAGATCAGGTGTGTTATATGTGTGGAGGTCCAGTCGCGAAAAGCTCGGCTGAATCAAGCGAACAGGGTGACGATTGTCTGTCCCATTTAAACTCAACTGAGAGGGACTGTAATTCACACTCAAGACATTTCAGTGAATCAGAAGCAGGTGGAAACTTTGAGGACAATCCAAGGGAACAGAGCAATGAATTAAATGGAACTGTAAGTGATCTCGAGAATGAGCCAAAAGAGAGTAAAGGTATTCATGAAGATCTGCTTATTATAGGTAAGAGCAACATGGAAAGTGGGTCAGACGGCATAAGGAGGCCCGAGTTTTCCCACAATACAAATGGTGAAAGCCAAGCTCAGGTTTCAGACAATACGGAGCCTGGAGGGGCCAAGGATAACAGGCCTGTATCAGTAGTGGACTCTCACTATGGTGTTCTGAAATCTGTCACTGAAGCCTTTGTGGAGCCTCTTTCTGACGCCACCAACCACGATGGAGAAAACGACTCTACATCAACCCAGCGACAGCGTCCAGAAGTTTCCAGCTTTGAGTCACCAATTGAATCTGAAACCACCTGTAAGAATTTAGAGCCCATTATTGGTGTCCGTGGTTACGTTGAAAGACGCCCTGCGGAGCTACGTCTGTCTCTCAGCATGACTCCGCTTCAGCCGGCCCCACCTAAACGTTCACTTACTGAATCGGATACGGACACCGAAGACACTTCCGAGGACCACAGCAAGGGATCTAAGTCGAGAAAGGTTATTTTTCATTCTCACTTTCCTTTAGCCTAGAAAACAAGGCTCAGTTAATGCACAGACTGACCTACAAACTGAAGCAGTGGTTTCAGCATATGAGCTGTTTTAGGGTCATGACATCCTTTTCCAAATGTAGTTCACTTGAGTGCTTTACTCAAAATGATCTCTTGCTTTAATGATCTGTTACAGTTACAATCGAGTCCTGTGAGTATAGCCCAAGTATTCAGAGCCAGAAGAAATAATACTGTATTCATTCTCTTCTCTAGAACGCTTTCCATCTGCAAATTAAAGATTGATAGTTGAAACAAACTATGAAAGACAAGTTTAGTTCTCTCACATAACCAGTATGTGTATCAGCTCCCTGTAGAGCTGGGTTCAGTAGCAGTGTCATCCACTCTTCGTAAACCATTAGATAAGGGATAAAAGTATTTTGGCTTACTTGGAGCTGCGCATGCTTTTACATATTGAGGCAGTGTGAGTTTCAGTCAGGCTCATGTAATTTCCCTATTCTCTCTCCTTTTTTCATTTGACCTTTTAATAAGAGTGTTAAAAAGGCCAAAAGGGAAAACAATAGAAGTTGAGATTCTGTCATAAAATGTAATTTATTCCTCTGATAGCAAAGCCAAATTTTCAGCATCATTACTTCAGATGTCAGTGTCAAGGCAAGGATGGTCATCATAGTAATAATATTACCAAAGTGAATATTAAATAGCTTGAGTATGTATTGTGGATATTGAACCTCAATTTTGCATAATAGTTTCACTTCATTCTGCATGTGTCCATCTAGGATAGAGCGGGATCTTTGCATCTCCAGGAGCAAAGCCCCTTTGACAGGCACCCAGGAGAATGGGGTGCGGTGGAGCCTGATTCACCAGCTGAGCATTGTGAGCTCATTAAGACGGATGAGGACCTGACCAGTGCTGGTGCCAGAGAAAACACTGGGGCTCTGAGGTACTGCTCTATTAATAGAGTCTGCTACAGATACACAGTCTGTGCCACAGGGGAGCGTTCTGTTTTCTGAAAGACGTGACCTCATAAGCCTCTTAGATCCATTGCAAATTGCCTTAAATGTACTTAATGTTTAGTTTTGAAAACTTTGGTTGACTTTTGGTGAACACGTCATATCCATTTTAGATTAATGATGCAAACATTGTGATCTCATAGCATGTTGTGTTACTGTATAAAAAAAGGGGAAAAAAAGTGTGTTTTCCATTACAGCTGATTGAAGTCATGAAATTCACTCTCTTGTTTTTGGCCGGGATGAATGAATAAATTAACTTAATTGTAACTTAGGACCATATAAGGTTTCTTAGAGTTCAGTGAGGCATATGAAATGTGTGTTTTATCAACCATTACAAATTTGTCATTCTCTTAAAAGGGAAAGAGTGGTGACGGATGCAAGCCAACCTTTGACTACTATACACTCGAGAAGGGTCGTTGACACCAGTGAATCAAAGGTTTGTTAATGTTCCTGATTGTGCCTTCCAATAAGCCCTGTTAAAATGTGCTTATATCTTATGATATACACTACCATTCAAAAGATTTCTTTTATTCAGCAAGGATACATTAAATTGATCAAAAATGACAGTAAAGACATTTATAACATTACAAAATATTTCTATTTCAAATAAATGTGGTTCTATTCATCAAATAATCCTAAAAATTTATCGCAGTTTCCACAAAAATATTAAGCAGTACAACTGTTTACAACATGATAATAATAAGAAATGTTTCTTGAGCAGCAAATCAGCATATTAGAATGATTTCTGAAGTATCATGTGACACTGAAGACTGGAGTAATGATGCTGAAAATTCAGCTTTGCATCACAGGAATAAATTACATTTTAAAATAGAAAACTTTTCGAGATTTAAATTGTAGTAAAATTTCACAATATCACTGTTCTTATTGAATGTTTTAATCAAATATATGCCGCCTTGGTGAGCATGAGTGACGTCTTTCAAAAACTTAAAAAACTTCTTACCGACCCCATAGTAATTATGTCATCTTGCAGTGTAGGTGTCCACATTGTTAACTTTTTCTCTGGTATTAAATATATTGACATCACCTTCTTTAATTTCACCAATCTGTTGTTTTCTTTTTAATAGGGACAAAATGGGAAGGCCTTAGACTGCAGCAAAGTGGACAGTACCATCAAAAATAAAAGGTAACTTATATTTGTATTAAATATATCCAAGACTGGTTAGATATACCTAATCTTTGGTTAAATTTTCTTTTTATTGGTCATTATCAAAATAAAATGTTATAATAATACAAAGACTTGTGGTGTGATGTAGTACACTTATCATGTCGTCTTACAGAAACAGTCAGTCCCAATTTTCACCCTTACTTCATGCAATATAGCCATTGTAGTTTTGGGTTTGGATCTAGTATGATAATTAAAGGCATTAAAACCTGCTTGGGCAAACACTTCCATCACTGTTTTATTAGACCTTGTGCCTCATCCACAAAACGGGAGTGTTTGTATTGTTCAGACTGGGTGTCGTCTTTGTACCTGAAGTGTAGGGGGGTGTGGCATGGGTTGTGTTTATGCCCCTAAGGTATTTTTATTTTATATTGTCAATGGCAGTCCTGCGGTGATGTAATTAAGTAAACCGTTTGCAACAACAGGCATCTAGGAAAGGTGGAAGCACACTGTTTTGAGACACCCATGCATGCCTGACACTATTTTTTGCACAGAAAAGCACTGTAATTTTGCATGACAAGATGCTTTCTTGACTTTTACTTGATTCAAAGGGGTCATGACATGGAACTTTATTAATGTAAATAAAGTTTTTTGCACAAAAAACAAATATAAATGTGGAAAAACAGTTATTTTCAACCCTCAGGTTGACCCTCTGTCTGAAATGATCTGTTTTTAAGGGACGGCTTCTTTAAGGCTTGTCAGTATACAGCCTCTGTTATGATTGGCAAACGTCATTTCATAGGAAACCATATCAACGTCCCTTCACTATTAGTGTTTTGAAAACATTATCTATATATAAATGTCATTTACAGACATATCATTATGAAATCATTTACTAAGGGTTTGCAGCTGCTGTCATATCCAATCTGTCAACAAAAGTTTCTTTTGTGAACTCTCATTACACTTTGCCTCGTTTACAAAACAATCTGNACTGGGTGTCGTCTTTGTACCTGAAGTGTAGGGGGGTGTGGCATGGGTTGTGTTTATGCCCCTAAGGTATTTTTATTTTATATTGTCAATGGCAGTCCTGCGGTGATGTAATTAAGTAAACCGTTTGCAACAACAGGCATCTAGGAAAGGTGGAAGCACACTGTTTTGAGACACCCATGCATGCCTGACACTATTTTTTGCACAGAAAAGCACTGTAATTTTACATGACAATATGCTTTCTTGACTTTTACTTGATTCAAAGGGGTCATGACATGGTTTTTTTTTAAAATTATTTTAATATAAGGTTCCCTTATAATGTAAATAAAGTTTTTTGCACAAAAAACAAATATAAATGTGGAAAAACAGTTATTTTCAACCCTCAGGTTGACCCTCTGTCTGAAATGATCTGTTTTTAAGGGATGGCTTCTTTAAGGCTTGTCAGTATACAGCCTCTGTTATGATTGGCAAACGTCATTTCATAGGAAACCATATCAACGTCCCTTCACTATTAGTGTTTTGAAAACATTATCTATATATAAATGTCATTTACAGACATATCATTATGAAATCATTTACTAAGGGTTTGCAGCTGCTGTCATATCCAATTCAGCTGAATGCTTCATCTGTCAACAAAAGTTTCTTTTGTGAACTCTCATTACACTTTGCCTCGTTTACAAAACAATCTGCGGTCAAATTCTCTGAACAAACAGGCAAGTGTCAGCCATTAAGCATCTGAAATCCTGTGGGCGGGGCCTATGGTGCAATGATGCATAATTATTCGCCGATGTGTTGCTCTGGAGGCAGTCATATGCAAATGCATTTGCCCATGTGACTTCACAAGTCCCCCAATATCCAAACGAGCTGCAACTGGTTTAAGCTTGATTAAATAAATTCTTTGTTTATAATAAGGAGGATGTTTTAATGGTACAAAGACCTCTTAATGTCAAAAGATCAAGGTTTGATTTCTCTTGTCATGACCCCTTTAAAGGAACACTCCACTTTTTTTGAAAATAGGCTCATTTTCCAACCCCCCTAGAGTTAAACAGTTGAGTTTTACCGTTTTCGAATCCATTCAGCCGATTTCCGGTTCTAGCGGTACCACTTTTAGCATAGCTTAGCATAGTTCATTGAATCTGATTAGACCGTTAGCATCTCGCTTAAAAATGACCAAAGAGTTTCAATATTTCTCCTATTTAAAACTTGACTCTTCTGTAGTTAAATCGTGTACTAATGCTGCGTTCCAGGCAGGTTTTTGAGCCCGTAAGTCACGACTTCAAATCACGACTCACGACTTTGTAGCATTCCAGGAAAATCACGCCAAACTGCGTAAAAGTGTAAACAAACCAACATGGCGGACCGTACGGGGCTTATGCTCATTAACAATTATTTCTATCGCTAAAGGTGCTTACTCCTTGCTTATTTGAGGGATACAGAGGTGGGAAATGGCGCATAAGGCAAGAGAAGCTGTTATACCTTTTATTTTAACGTGCACTTGCATAAACACCGCATCCGTAGAGGCTGCCATTGTTGTTTCGCGGGCTGTGTGACGTCAGAACTCGTAACTGGGAGTACATCGGTCTAGTACGAGTTCACGGGTGGGAAGTCACGGCTTTGACTGCTGTTCCAGTGCACTTTCACGGGTAGAAGGTTGGAAAAACACGTGTTACGGGTTGCCTGGAACGCGGCATAAGACCAATGGAAAATGAAAAGTTGCGATTTTCTCATTCCGGCGTAATAATCAAGGAACTTTGCTGCCGTTCCATGGGTGCGTGCCTTGTAACCATGGAGACGTTTGTGAGAGGCGCTGCGTAATATCATTGCGCCTGCTGCACCCATGGTACGGCAGCAAAGCTCCTTGATTATTACGCCGGAATGAGAGTATAGTTCCTAGCCATATCGGCCTAGAAAATCACAACTTTTCATTTTCCATCGGTCTTAGTACACGATTTAACTACAGAAGAGTCAAGTTTTAAATAGGAAAAATATTGAAACTCTTTGGTCATTTTTAAGCGAGATGCTAACGGTCTAATCAGATTCAATGAACTATGCTAAGCTGTGCTAAAAGTGGTACCGCCAGACCCGGAGATCGGCTGAATGGATTCGAAAACGGTAAAACTCAACTGTTTAACTCTAGGGGAGTTGGAAAATTAGCCTATTTTCAAAAAAAGTGGAGTGTTCCTTTAAAGGGCCTCTATGTAATAATGACACCCAGTGTTCAAAATAGGTACTGCAGTCCAAATTCAAAATATTGTTTGGCCCGCTCCCTCTTTCAAAGACGTGGTTGCCAGCAACAATAGGGAACGCAATTCACAATGAAAGCTGAGGAGACTTACACACTGTAAGCTGATGAGTTGATTTATCTGTTTTAATATGCTGTTGTTCATAGAGATATTTAGATGGATGCACAGGCTTTTTAGGTCAAGTAGAATCTGCAATTCTCTGACCAGTTTGTTTGTTGGTTTCCATGGCTGCAATTCGCGGTGTTTTCCGCCAACTGGCAACCTGTGATGTCGAAATACTATTGGATAAACTGGCAGCACACGTTTCACACAGACCAAAACAAAAACAGACATTCCGACACGGAACGCATATTTTCAAAGTAGAATATCTGGCTGTAGCATTGTTTTTCTGAGGAACAAGTAGGTGAACTTAGCATGTTTCCTAAATATTTGCAAACATATCGGGGTATTTTTATGCTTTATTAAAGTAAAAATCTTACATAGAGCCCCTTTAAGTTTAATTTTCAACACCCCATGAAGTCACCTGACAATTATTTGTCTTTATTGTCGACATGTTTATTATTTAAACCACAGTGCAAGATGATTCATTAATATTTTTGGTTAGTTTTCTTGGAAGAGAATATGTATATCTGCAAAAGGTTAATTTAGTTAACTTTTAGGAGTACTTTAGTATATTGATTAGCGCCAAAGCTAACAGAAACAGAATAAAGAAAACTGATTTCATAGGGTGTTTAAGTCTATTTAAAGTGCCCCTATTATGCTATTTTAAAGATTCCAAATTTTTCGGAGGTCTCCTACAATAGGTTTACAGGTCAAAAAACACTTTAACTTTCTCATTATATACATTGCAGCATCACCTCTTTTCTCACAGTGTCTGAAACATTTTGATAAAGAATTCAGTCTCTCTAAACCCCTTCTTTCTGAGAGCCTACTCTGCTCTGATTGGTCAGACGGACCAGTCTGTTGTGATTGGTCTACTGCTTACAGCGCATGTCAGAATCGACAACACAAGCCAAACTCTTCCAGGCCTTAGCTGCAACTACAGTGTTTGAGGACAGGTCAAAGTAGACATTGTTCGTGGGCAGCCAATGAAAACCATATGCTGGCATTATGCAAATGGCTTACTAGCCTACTTGGGATGTGCATTAAGTAAATTGCTGGAATTAACCGAGGGCTTGTTTCAGGCAGTTCAGAATCGGTTCTTTTGGGACTCAATTTATCGTGCACTTTGATTTTTGAAACTTTGCAGATCTTTTACATTCACAAACAGCTATATTACACACTGCATGAAAAATAATATCTGAAAAAGCATAATAGGGAACTTTAAAGCAATGGGCTGAAATTCAAATACTAATGTGTGCACTTTTGTTTCATTACAGCTTGGAGAGCAAGACTGCTGTGAGTCCAGAAAGCACATATGACACAACCCTGTCCGACCTTGTCTACATCCTCTTGGCTGCTTGGCTCTTCGTGTACTGCCTTCTTGTCCTGCCTCAGATTGACTCAAGGACGCTTCCTAAACTCCTCTTCAACTTAGATGAATGACTGCAAAATTAATATACAAGAAAATTAATGCTTACACCTACAACTCTGATCATGTTCTTATAGATCAGCTTCCTGACATAAAGGAATAGTTCACCAAAAATGAAAGTACTGTCATTCTGATAAACGTTTCCTTTTGTGCTGTATGGAACATGAGGGTGAGTAAATTATAGCAGTTTTTTTTTTTTTGTGAACTATCCCTTTAACATGAACCAAATGTTTAAGAAGTAAATAAAACAGATTGGAAAACTGCCCATATCGATCAGCTTTGTTGCCTTTCATATTTTCATTCATCTGCTGGACACAAAGAAAAAGTGAAAAGTGTTCTTTTGATTGGAGGGGTTTTGTAATCAGTCTCAACTTTTACAGGTCCACATGCAACACAGTTACACAATAGATTATTTATAATGCTTCAGAAGAACATGCTTTTTGGGCTTTTATGTTGTTTGTACGTACATTATATGAAGAAAAAGCATCTTTAAGACTGCAACTGTTTGTATAAAATAAGCAAAAGGTTTTTGGTATGCTTTAGAGCTGTTATGCTATGAGTTTTTGAATGTATCTTTTCAACAAAAAAAAAGTGATCACATTACATACACCCCTTTATTTTTTGCATTATTTTTAGTAAAAATGAAGGCTTTCAGCACACACAAATGCTTAGATTATATTGTACCAACATTTATTTTATATATATATCTCACATAGGGCTCTCTAAGTTAAGAGACACTTGTATGGTGTCAACCGCACTTTTTAAAACTCAAGACATGAACTGCCAAAGATTCAGTTAAAGATACTGAAACCTCCCAACATAGTGAACAAATCATGAATTTGCCTATTCTTTTAATAATAAATCCTGCACTTACAGTATATATTTTATGCATTTTACAAAATGCAAGAGCACACAAAAACTCATTTATTAGTCATTTTACACATTTATAAATACATTGTAATGACTGAATTTGTAATATTGACACTGAAGTTGCTAGTGGTGGTTTTAGGTCTGATATCAATCCCTAAACAGAAAGATTTCATTTGAGCCTGTGGGGCTTGTAATATGTTGTAAAAATGTTGCTTTTTTTCTTATATTTCCTACATTTTAAGCTGAAATGTACACGTCCACAATATAGAACAAGCGCACTGGCTGCTGAGTGCTCGTCGCATGGTCATAGCACATTAAAGTGAGCTCTGGACAAACCCAGTATGTTAATGCATCCTGATTCATTTACACGCTTACAAAATATGTCCAAAATTGTGACCAAGCCAAACTTTCTGCATGACAATGTGTATGGAAAATAACTTTTGTCTTTAACATTTTTAAAAGTCACCAAGTGAATCTATGTCCTGCTTTTGTAATGAAAATCGTTACATTTTCATGTTAAAATGCACTGGAGTGCAATAAATGATACATCTTTTGGTTGCCACGCCTGTTGTGTGCTTTATTGTGTCGTAATTTTATACCTTTATCATTTAGTCTAGGCTTTTAGCCTTAAAATTCATATTTAGACTACTTTAGGTTCACTGTCCATGATTTTGTACAAAATCAAGTTGACAAAAGCCAACTGTGTTTGTGTATGTGTGTGTGTGTGAGAGAGAGAGATTCAGCTAAACCCTATTGTAAAAATGTCCCCACAAAGATGGCAATATCAGAAATCCTTGTCCTTGTGGAAACATTTTTGGTCCCCATGAGAAAAACAGCTTATAAATCATACTAAGTGATGTTTTTCAAAAATGTCAAAATGCAAAAGGTTTTCTTTGATGGGTAGGTTTAGGGTTAGGGGGATAGAATATACAGTTTGTACAGTATAAAATGAAATGTCCCCATAAAACCTGAGAACCCAACGTGTGTGTAAGCTATGCTGTATTGTAAAAAGAAAATATCACGTGTTTATGCAGCGTTAGGCATGGCATCATATTAATACACATACTGCGTTTAAATAGGAAATGCTGGAAATTGGATATATGAATTCAGAGTGAGAGAATCTTGCTCTAGTCACCGGACAAACTGAAAATCTTAATTTATTTGCTTGTAGCGTCACCTGCTGGTCGACTCAAATATCTCTACATTTGTCCACGTCGAGCTAGCTAATCAAGCTGTCGAAATACCTCAGATTAATACATTAACAAATAAAACTACTGACTAAGCACATACTTCATATTCTGCTTAAACTAGTGTGAGATGACATATGATAGAGGTAACAGTTGGTCGACTCACTGACAGTCAAGCAGCAACTGTGGACAGGTGATCCAATTAACCTAAATTTAGAAAATTCCACTGTTGTCTTCAAAGAACGACGCCATTGTGTCATCTAACGCGGTTTACTCGGATGATCCAACCAAATGTTGGTCAAACTCACTTTAATCCCACAAAATCTGGTAAGTGCTGCAAAATTCAATCCCCCGAGGTTTAGTGTCTGTTATGGTTGCATATGTGGCACTTTCCAGGAATAGGGCACAATTTGTTGCCCCGTTTAGTTTTTTTTAAGCATTAGAGGCACAAATCTCATGTTTTTGAACGATTAGATATGTTAGATAAACTATTATCTAACATGAACTCAACTTATGACAAGTAGCTACTTTTAAATAGAGCATTTTGTCCTGTCAGAGATTTAAAAGTCTTTTCATTATACAACATATAATGACATTTTGAGCATAATCTGTTGAATTCAATTGTAGTAAAATATTTTTAATAATATTTAAAATATATTACAAAAAAAATGTAA
>RJVU01059333.1:2381232-2415856 GCA_003731715.1 Anabarilius grahami | reverse complement strand
ACCTTACCTTGAGTACTGTTGGAATTACATATATATGGTAAAGATGTCTTACAGTATACCCACCAAGAAAGATGTTTACTGTCTCATTAATAAGTGGTTATTCTGGTTTTTGATTTGTTGTTCTGGTAAAATTACGACCAGTTATAGTTTTATATGAATCTTAAACAAGCAATATTAAATCCATAGAATGTGGCTGTGCCTTCTATATTCGGTATAAAAGTTTACCCAAAAATGAAAATTGTCATCATTTACTCACCCTCAAGTTGTTTCAGATCTGTATACATTTCTTTGTTCTGCTGTACACAAAGGAAGATATTTGGAAGAATGTTTGTAACCAAGCAGCTCTCATCCCCCATTGAATGACTGTATTTTTCTTTGACTACTATGGTAGTCAGTGGGGGGCGAGATCTGCTTGGTTACAAACATTCTTCCAAATATCTTCCTTTGTGTTCTTCCTTCCAAAGAAATTCATACAGATTGGGAACAACTTGAGGGTGAGTAAATGACAGAATTTTCATTTTTGGGTGAACAATCCCTGTAAGGGCGAGTAAATGATGACAGAAGTTTCATTTTTGGGTGAACTATCCCTTTAAGTCATTCCAAACCTATATTATTAACTTCTATGGAACAAAGAAATTTAGTTCTGCTAATTCAGAGAAAAACACCAATTATGAAGAAAAGGCATGGAGACTTTCAAGCTTCGAAAAGGAAACAAAAACATCATAACATCATCTTGTGCTATATTCCTATATTATATAGTCTTCTGAAGCCATAAAATAGGTTTGCGTGAGAAACTGTTAACCACTGTGTGCGGGTAATTGAGTCAACTCTAGAACCGGCTCAGTCAGATGCAGTTTCAGGCTTTTTTTTGTTTGTTTGTTTGTTTTTTCTGAACTGGACCAACCAATTTATTAAAAGGCCTAACTCAAACACATGATTCATTCACAAATAAGGCATCGCTACTTGGTCCAAAGGCATGTAACAATTGGTGTGTTCATGTCTTGGGAGTTTCTAAAATTAATAGAAAGTATGTGACCTGTCCAGATTCTGAACCTATTTTTTGTATTGGCTTATTATTACTATTTTTATTATTATTATTATTATGTGTAAAGCACTATTCAGGCACAATTGAAAATGTTATGAGGTCCACAGTGACTATACACATGAAATAATGTATTCAACTGACAATTGATCTGTCTTCCTGTAGGTTCCACAATCATGGCACCAATCAGCACAGATCTGTTGGGCTGGGCGATCTCAGAGCAACCAGAGGCTGCTTTTCTCTCCTTAATCATCCTCTTCATCGCTAGCATCGCACTCCTCGCCCTCTGTGCAAACTGTAAAAAGTAAGTGGTGACCTTTAAGTGATTTTTGTGTGTTTTTGGTTAAAAAAAACATGGCTTAAAAGATGAATTCAACTGAAAACAGGCAATGTAGGCATGTAGCAGAAAGTCACCGGCGCTATTTCTGTAAACTGCATTCCTAGACATCACTGTCAAGATTTTCTACTACGGAAATTTGTAAGGAATGAGGCAGGAATGTGGCCCTGTCACAAAACACAGAGAACTGCGTCTTACACATACTTGCCCATGCTTAACATAAGATAACATGAAAAAGAGATCAAGCAAATAAGCAGTGTATTGTGGGGAATTTCTTTGCAGACTGTCTGGATAGTGATGATACATAAGCCAGTGAGTCAAATACCAGTTAGCATTTCAGTCTCATCCACATTGTTTAAACTCATTAAGGTAAATTCCTAATAAATAATAAAATAATATTATAATAAAAAGATCTATTCACATTTATTTAAAGCTGTACCTCTAGTTGCAGTTTTAATCTCAACCACTAGAGGCCAGCCAAGAACTCTAGTGCGTGATAAGTGTTAGAAAAACTTCAGGTAGTTTTGCACTGACAGTACTTCTTGTTTAGTATCATCATTTGTTTTGTAAAGTTGCTCTAAAACAGTAATTAATTACTAGCTATTAATTACATCTTCAACAGTGTCATTAATTGCTGTAAAAAGAATTTCATTACTTAATTCTTATTATTTTCCAAATATCAACCTCAACATAAACTGCTCTTTTAATTCTTTCAAATTAATATAAAATTGCATTAATTATTCTTGAACTGAATAGAAAGTATTTAAAGGGAGAAGGTTACTTTTACAACATGCATTTTAACATGTTAAAATTCACTATTGTTTTATATAGAATTGTTCTATACAGTATTTAATTACATCAGAAGTAACTAATTCAATAACAGAAATTAAGAATAATCTCTTTACTTTTTCAAGGAAAAATTAGATTACAGTAATTATTTAATGCATTACACCCATACATTGAGTTAATGTAAGTAATTAAATCATGTTTGTGTTAAAATAGCCTAATTGTTAATTCAATGATGATTTGAAGATTAATGAGAATTTATTTGGCGAATTTTGCGGTTTCAATCTCGGCCACCAGACGCCAGCCAGTAACTCAAGTGCATGTGGTATACACTTGAGGCTTTAAACTTTATTGCACTGGCAATAAATCTTTACTTTCCTAAATGGGATTGTATAAGCAATAAAGTCACTTATTTGTTTTAAACAAAAGATTTCACTCATTAAGTGCAAAAATCATTAAGTTTATCAGAAGCATGGCCACACTTTAAAACCACAAATGATTTCAATTTATTTTATTTCTCAACAGACATTCATTTGAGTTGGAGAGCAGCAGTGCACCAGAGCAGAAATCATCAACACTTGTGAGTGTGGTGAGTGACTTATTTTACTTTAAGGGAAAATTTAATTACACTGTACACTGTCTAAAAAGTATAATGTAATTGCACTCTAAAAAGTATTGCTTTACTTAATAATTACCATTTTAAAGGGATAGTTCACCCAAAAATGAAAATTATCCCATAATTTACTCACCCTCAAGCCATCTAGGTCTATATGACTTTCTTCTTTCAGAAAAACATAATCAGAGTTATATTTTAAAAATTTCCTGGCTCTTCCAAGCTTTATAATGGGAGAGAATGGGGCCATTTTTTTGAAGCCCAAAAAAAGCACATCCATCCATCATAAAAGTAATTCATACTGCTCCAGGGGGAAAGTAAAGGCCTTCTGAAGCGATGCGTTTTTGTAAGAAAAATATCCATAATTATAACTTTATAAACTGTAATCACTAGCTTCCGGTAATGATCGTATTAGAGTCTAGTTCTGGTGGAAGAGTGACCTCTGACTCGACGCATGATGTATTGACGAACACGGAAGTGCAGTCACGAATTAGAAGTCTAAAACGAGAATTTTTAAAGAGAAATGTCGGAGGAGCTTGAGTCAGCCCTATTTGTTTGAACCGCGAGAGGCAACGATGGACGGATGTGCTTTTTTGGGCTTAAAAAAAAAATAAAAAATTATTCTCTCCCATTATAAAGCTCGGAAGAGCCAGGATATTTTTTAATATAACTCTGATTGTGTTCGGCTGAAAGAAGAAAGTCATATACATCTTGGATGGCTTGAGGGTGAGTATATTATAGGATAATTTTCATTTTTGGGTGAACTATTCCTTTAACTTCAACCAGTTTGATGTTAAATCCACTATTGTTTCATATAAAATTGTTCTATAGTTTTTTTTTAATGCAATTACGTCAGAACTGTAATTAAATTACAGAAAAATTTGCAGTAATCCCTTTATTTGACTTTTTTAAGGGAAAATGTAATTAATTATTAATTAATTACTTAGTTTTATATACAGTGTTGGGTGTAATGCATTACTGTTTTATTTTTAGTATATTACAATATACAGTTTCTTTATCATACATTGTTATAAAGAAAATGTTCTGTATAAAACCCTAGAGGTCTTGACCCAATTTTAAAGAATATTTTATGCATATGTTTCTATATAAGGAGAAATGTCTTAAATGATTGCATAATACTTTCATGTTTAACATGTTATTTCATTTTCATTTATTTCATTCTAGTAATAAAGTATGTTTACAAGCTGCTTAAATTGCCCCTATTATTTTATTTTAAAGGTTCCTAATTTTTTTTTGAAGGTCTCCTACTTTAAGTTTACATTAAGTTTTTGTTTTACCTGTGTTCTTGTTTCCTTTGTCGCTGTTCATTGGTTGTCTCAATTTCTTAATATGTTCCCATTTGTTTCCATGGTTACTCATTTGTTAATTTATTAACCACCTGTTCCTTGTTTTCCCCCTTCACTGAGTCTGTATTTATAGCCCTCATTTTCAGTTGGTTCTTAGTCCTTGCTAGTGAAGTCTGATTCTTTGCACGAACTGAACCAATTCTCCAGTTAATTTACATAATAATGCAATGTCATGTATATGCTTTTTTTTTTTTTTTACTGAGATGGGATTAAAACACCCATTAATGATGTGAAACATGGATGTTTTACATGTCTAAAGCATATAAAGTGAGTAAACTAGTCTTAATCAACTCACAGTTTTACATAAACCATGAGAAATAAAAAAATAAATAAAAAAACACTTCTATTTCGCCCCTCATTTAAGTCAACTGCGCGTTCAGGCTCGTATCAGCAGCTCATCAGTTTTCTTTGCGGACATGTTTCCTCAGGTGACTTGAGATCTGTTGTAACCATTAACTGACTCTTGACTTGAGACAGATCAGTTGACACTGTTATATTTTCCAATATGTTTTAGTTGTTATCCTTTATGCTTTTTTAGCAAAAGACAGAAAACATACAGTATATTTTGCCATTTTGCATATCAGACATATCTAAAAGACTGTTCTCAGTTCAGTCAGTGTACTGTTGGACTAACTGGAGTGCTGAATGTGTTTGCAAAAAAAGGCATTTATAGGATCATATACTCCTGGATATTAGCTCATTTCGAAATGGAGTGACTGTCAGGCAAGACCAAAAATTAGATTTGATTGTGTAACTTGTAGATCTTTATTGACTCAAGCCACAAACTGTTCAGTCCAATTTGGTGAAAAGAACTGGTTCAAAAGAATGATTTGTTTCCAAACCAGACAACACTAGTTCTTTCTTGTCCATGTTAAAGGGTTAGTTCACCTAAAAATGAAATTTCTGTCATTAAGTACTCACCCTCATGTCTTTCCAAACCCGTAAGACCTTCGTTTATCTTTGGAACACCATTTAAGATATTTTGATAATCCGAGAGGTTTATTTATCCTCCATTGAAAGCAACATAATAACCACATTCAGGGTCCAGAAAAGTAGTAAAAATATTGTTCAAATAGTCAACATGACTACAGTGGTTCAACCTTAATATTATGAAGCGACGAAAATTCTTTTTGTGTGCAAAAATAATGACTTTATTCAACAAATTAGTCTCTCCGGTCATTCTCATACGCTATTAACATTGCAGAGTTTCCATGTTTACGTCAGAACGCTGGTTCAGTATTGGCTGATGCAGGAGCCGGCCAGTACTGAGCCGCCGTTCGGACGTAAACGCATAATTTATTTTTTTTTTTTTTGGCTTTTGACAAACGGAACATTAATGACATTGAATATGTTATGCAGTTGTAAGTATACAACACAAGGTATTATATACTGCCGTTGTTAGAGATTAATATACTTGTGCACAAAGTGAACAACTAAATAATCAACTAACTACATAAGACATATGGAATGTGTATGTATATATTGTATATTCATACAGAACATTTATATACATACACTCATACATATACACACACTGATTATATAGACATATATAGTAAACACATAATATTAAGGTTGAACCACTGTAGTCACTTTGACTATTTTAACGATGTTTTACTACTTTTCTGGACCTTGAATGACATTAATTTCATTGGAGGATAAAAAAAACTCACGGATTTCATCAAAATATCTTAATTTGTGTTCTGAAGATGAACAAAAGTCTTACAGGTTTGGCACAGCATGAGGGTGAGTAATTAATGACTTGAACGTAATTATGAACTAACCCTTTAAGTTGGTTGTGTTACTCCTGCGTTTGTCCTGTTTTCCTGCGTGACTTATTTTGTTTGTATTGGTAAATAAGTGACTGCTGCGATTAGATCCAGCCTCACAACTCTTATTGCTGCAGCCAACCGTGACACATCCAAGGTCAAAAAAGACTTTAATTTTCTCATAATATACATTGCACATCACCTCATTCCTCAAAGCTTCTGAAAATGGTTCGTTCGAAGAGTCGGCCTCTGTAAACCCCTACTTACCGTCAGCCTCCTCTGCTCTGATTGGTCAGAAACAAAACAGCAATTACCATATCTGAATTCCAGCTCCAGAGGCTTCCTCAGCACTTGATACACAGTGATATGAGCAGATGGCGTCGGTTTTACTGTATCAATTCCAGCACGAGTCCTTGTCCATTTTGAAGTGCCTGCAAAGCGGATTCACAGCACTGAAAACAGCGTCTTCTAGACATGTCGACAACACGAACCAAACTCTTCCAGTCTCAGCTACAACTGCATTGTTTGAGGGCGGGTCAAAGTTGACATTGTTCGCGGGCAGCCAATGAAGACTATAGGCTGGGATTATGCAGATTTTTTTTGTAACAGGAAGTGAGACTGAAATTACTGAAGACTCGTTTCAGCAGTTCAGAATCGATTCTTACTTTTAGGAGACAATAACTTTGCACTTTGATCTTTAAAGCTTTGCAGACATTTTACATTCACAAACAGCTATATTATGAAAAAAAAAAAGCATAAATGGGGCACTTTAATTCATAAAACTTAATTAAAATGAAAAATTAATTGAAACAAAATTCATTAAAACTAAATTCGTAAAATGATCCCATGATTGGAACTCCTAAAAGGTTTTATACATGAAGCCCCTGACAGAACCCTTTTCTTCTAAGAGTGTATAAATGGTCAAATGTGATGTAAATCTTGTGCTCAACTCTAATTCTCAATTGAACAGGCAAGAAAGGATGATTCAACTGGAGCCAGACACAACCCTGCTGCTAATGAAATCACGGGTGATGAAATCGGTAAACTGAATTGTCAATGACACTGAATTTCTTTTGAAACTGAATAGCTGTTTATCTCTTTGCAGTGCTATCAAACTCACTCATCAGATGCACTTTAATCTTGTCTTTGAAGGTTTGGAGTCTGAGGATGTAACAATCTCTCAAGAAGGAATCGTGTACAAACCCTGGAGAAGTCACACTCTCACTCACGGTATGTCTCTCTCCAGGTCAAAAAAGATAATTGCAAGGAATTCAAACCACAAAAGTAATTTAATACCTGTGAAATCGCTTTACTTTTCACCACACGTTTTGATCCCAGAAATGAGAAATGCATAGAAAAGTCTAACAATGTATGCGCTTTCTGCAGGTTCAAACCCACAAACTCAAATAAATGGCAGTGTTGGGACAACGAATGAGGGTTCAGTAACGCTTCACGCTATTTGAGAAAGTGTAAGCACTTCGGATGATTCTGTTATACTTTTAAAATACTCTTAAAGAGATAGTTCACCCAAAAATGAAAATTATCCCATAATTTACTCATCCTCAAGCCATCCTGGGTGTATATGACTTTCTTCCTTCAGCCGAACACAGTCAAGAGTTATATTAAATAATATCCTGTTCATGAGAGAGTCGGGTTCTGACTTTTATGATGGATGGATGCACTATTTGGAGCTTAAAAAACTATTCAATACCGTTACAAAGCTTGGAAGAGCCAGGATGTTATTTAATATAACTCCAATTGTGTTTGGCTAAAAGAAGAAC
Organism: Anabarilius grahami; assembly: GCA_003731715.1. NCBI lineage: Eukaryota > Metazoa > Chordata > Actinopteri > Cypriniformes > Xenocyprididae > Anabarilius > Anabarilius grahami. The sequence goes on along the minus strand of RJVU01059333.1, from coordinate 2,408,161 downwards.
GAAGTCATATACACCTATATGGCTTGAAGGTGAGTAAATTATGGGTTCATTTTCATTTTTGAGTGAGCTATTCCTTTAAATTGCATTTGAGTGAAATTTCAAATGACAATACAAACAAATGTGTGCCTCTTATTTTTTTTTTTTTATTCAGATAATAAAAATGGCACCGATGACGTAGACCTAACACCAGACTTTGTGGTGGAAACAATCCTGTAGAGTTCCACCATCATTATTATGCAACCTGAAATGCTTATACTAAACAAAACCTCAAATTATTTGGAGATACTTTCTGTATTCTTCTGGAGCGAGGCTGAAATCCTGCTTTGTGATGTTGACTCCATTAAAGTGTCCATCAAACTTTATAAGAAATATTGTATCACCTTTCCCTCAGCATTGACTGGACTGATTCAAAGCTGAATCCTTATGCAACGGTTCAGACAGTGTCCCTCAGGGCAAGGAGCCTGATCTTCTGGCCACACCTGTTCTGACAAATAGGGGTCTCTGTGCAGGTGGTCACCAATTAAATGCGACATAGGCAAGAAAAACAAGTCACATTTCCATCTGAAGATAAGCTGGAAGTGTTGCCACCATCACTACCAGAGACCTGAAGAAATGAAGATTTTTCCTGTTTTGTTTTCTGATGAATTCCAGTATTGTGAAACTATTCTGTATTCTTAGTAGGGGTGATGTATAGACTTTATCTCTCAGATCGACTGATCTGGATATGTTTAACTTTATGGATTTAAATGGCAGCACACTGGTGAATATTTTTAGGTTTTGAACAAATGTACTAATTCCAGTGGGCATGCATACATCTGATTAAAAACTTTGAAAATGTAATTAAAGTAACAGACTCTGTAGAATTATCCCTCCTGTTCTGGTGAGATTGACCTTATTTAGCTGAAATATTTGCTCTGTAGAATTGGGCCTTATTTTTCTTTTGAGGGCATTTGTGGGTCAGTGACAAGATAGTGTCACTTAAAGGGTTAGTTCATCCAAAAATGAAAATAATGTCATTAATTACTCCCCCTCATGTCGTTCTACACCCCTAAGACCTTCGTTCATCTTCAGAACACAAATGAAGATATTGTTGATGAAATCCGATGGATCGGCGAGGCCTGCAAAGCCAGCAATGTTACTGCACCTCTCAAGATCCATAAAGGTACTAAAAACAGTAGGTTCAGTGGTTCTATCTTAATATTATAAAGCGACGATAATACTTTTTGTGCGCCAAAAAAAACAAAATAATGACTTTTCAACAATATCTATATGGGCCGATTTTAAAACACTGCTTCATGAAGCTTCTGAGCTTTATGACTCTTTTGTTTCGAATTAGTGATTCGGATCTCCTATCAAATGGCTAAACTGCTGAAATCATGTGACTTTGGCGCTCCGAACCACTGATTCGATTCGTGAAGCTCTGAATCAGTGTTTTGAAATCGGCCATCACGAGATATTGTTGAAAAGTCGTTATTTTGTTTTTTTTGGTACACAAAAAGTATTCTCGTCACTTTATAATATTAAGGTTGAACCACTGAACTCACATGAACTGATTTAAATATGTTTTTAGTATCTTTATGGATCTTGAGCGGTACAGTAACATTGCTGGCAAGGGAGGCCTCACTGAGCAACCGGATTTTATCAAAAATATCTTAATTTGTGTTCCGAAGATAAACAAAGGTCTTACGGGTGTAGAACGACATGAGGGTGAATAATAAATGACATTATTTTCATTTTTGGGTGAGCTAACTCTTTAAAGGCTGAAATTCTTAATCTTAAAAGATCATTGTAAACATTATTTCTATTTCTTTAAAAATAAGCAGTGGAACTATTGTACGGTATTTATATTTGATTAATAATTGTGTAATCAACATGCAAGAAACCATTTTTTTTTTAAATCATAATGCATGATTTTTGTAAAATATTTGTGACTGAAAAATATGGAAAATAGAAAAAAAAATACGGTTTTTAATTCGGTGGCATAAAACAAACATAATTACATTTCTGAGTACTTAGCACATGGGTTTAATACATTTTCTTGAAAAAGACTCCTTTTTGTAATGTCATTGACCCTTATATTAAAAAGACACTGTACTGACCCTAACTCAGCTAGATCATGGCTTATATCTGTATCTTTGTGTCACCAAACATGTAACATTTTTCACTGAAGGTGTTTCCATTCATGTTCAAATGGACATTTTGATTATAACCAGTTCTTCTGAGATTTGGAAAATCTCAACCTAATAAGTATGTTTTGCAATATTACAATAGTTTGGAATAAAAATACCATAAGGGTTCATTTGCATGCCCTATCTAATAAATTCTTCATGTATATAAATGCTTTTGTTTTTGCTTGCACATTATACATATTCAGAATCACAGATAATACATTGAGAAAATATATTTTAAAAAAAAAGCCTGCTGCAGAAAATGGTTGCATCATGCGTTTATCATAATCATTATCAATACTATTCATACTGTCATAACATATAGGTGATATATTCAGTCTATTCAGATATCTTTGAACATTTATTTGCCCTGCGATCTTTGTCCTGTTTTCTGTAACGCGTAATACTCACGTTCAACTGTATTGAATAAACAATAATAATAAAACACTATGTTTAAACCGTTCTTCACGTGACGCCTGTTCTTGCAGTATTTGGGAAACGCACACGGAGCTGTGGCCGACGTGCAGAATGAGGGTTCTCTCTGTTCTGGCACGAGGATGTGCGCTCTCTCACGTACGCGTTTATTGGCCTCAACTGGTTCACGAGCGCAGCGCGTGGGGAGGTGAGTCACAGCGATCGACCAATGGCGTGCGGCGGTGATGACACCGGACTGGGAAAGCTCGTATTATGTAACCCTTTCACACCCTCCCCCTTTAGAACGCAGCAACTAAAAAAAGAAAAGAAAACAGCTACTGAACTTAAGATGTTTTTTGTTGTTGTTGTTGTTGTTGATTTAAATACAACGCGCCTGCTGTTAGTTAAACATATAGATTAACCCTCTCATTGTAAACCATTCAAATTCATTGACTCGTTTAGGGTACAAGACCAACCATAAGACGAATGTGTTTTCTGGTTCCAAAGCGTATTGTGAGAGAAAAAAATAAAACAATTATATTTGAAAATAAAACAATGCGTGTGAGATGTTAAAGAACATGAAGATAACTCTAAATATTCGCATTTGAATCAATATTGCATATTTTATAGAGCATATATTTATATCATATTCTTCACTGAAAACAAGTCAAAGATGACCCAAAGGCATTAGACGGGTTAATCCTATAAGGGAAATTCATACAGTGCATCATCAGCCAGCCAAAATTCACAAGGTACACGATGTACACATATGCGCAGAGACATATGCTGCATTATGCAGACATGTATATGATACTTAAATGAGTGTCATTTAATGCACACTTCGTGTTATGCAATAAAATTATATAAAATGTGCTGAAAACCACGTTTGCACCGTTAACAACAGTGCATCCATTTTGCACGTTGCTTCTCTGCATTGCTGTTCAAATGTATTTTACAGGAGTAATGCAAAGCTGCAAAGCCACAGAGATTGAATAAAAGTGCTGTAGGAGTGCATGAAATACAGTGTCCTATGTGTGTCCATTGTGTTTCTCGACCCTTCCTCAACTTCTGCGTAAACAACTTGGAATTGTAGGGCGTGTGTCTTGGAAAGCGCTGCTTAGCCAATGAGCGTCGACATCCCCACCACATGGTCAGGTTGTTTACTACAAAAGCAGAAGCCCGCTAGAAGGCGCTTGGGTGAAAACCCGGCACTGGACTCCTCTGGAACGGCTCGCCCCGGTGAAGACGGAAGCGATACGGATTAAAACTAAATCAAACAGAAGCTCGCATCATCTTCGGCGTGTAAAGCGAACGCTGTAGATGTGAATATACTGCTTTAATAGTAGTGTTCCTGCGGTCTTGGTGCTTTATCAAACAGAAACCGTTACAGTTACTGTTCCAGATCCAGGCCGGGCTTTTGAATACCTGAACACCAGCCGTTCTGGGCTATGAAAAAGGACATTTTCAAGTTACAGCCGGTCAGAGCGAGCCTTGTGGAAAGGGGGTGTGTTGAAATTTGGCAAAGGTACGTGCGCAGCAGCGTTCATTGAAAGTTTTTCTCTGTGTTTCAATGTGTTTGTGTCTTATCTGCGCTGTTTGGTGCTATTAAGGTTAGTAGATTATTTCAGTGAATCAATGCGAAAAGCTCATGGATGATCATGTTTGATACTTGTGGCTTGTTTGTGCGATGATGTGCTTCCTTTTAGCAGAAAGATTGATTTAGTTCTGTACGGATTCAGTATCTAGCCTACACAACTGTGAACTTTTGCATTTGAGATAAAAACATTTTCCGGGCACAATGAAGAAGAAAAGAAAAAACAGTTCAGTAATTCGGGTTTATAATCTGCAAAAACGAACTTTTTCGCATCGGAAGAGATTAAGTGTCCAGCTGCTACATGCTGAACAGTTTAGCAAAAACTGCGTTTTAACGCTTTGAATGGGCAAGCTGCTCCTGCTGCGCGTTCATGTCGCGTCGCTTCTGCTACACGGCTGCGAGCATGTGCGCAGCGACTCGCGCGCTGTTATTAATGTTCTCAATAAGCTGTTCGATTCCTGAATGAACGGTTCATTTGAGTCGGATCTCTTCAATGAATTGGCTGTGCCGGTTCACAAAACTGGCCTGAACGTTAATGAATCGGACTGAATGTCGTGTCAGATGCGAGTTACTTAAATGACAGAACAGCAGAAATAAATGTATCGTTCATGACTTGATTATGTGACGGTTAATACGAGACCGAGCTGGTTTAACACTCTGGTGCTGTTGTTTTGCAAAAAAAAAAATTTTTTTAAGGATTTTTTTTACTTCATTGGAATGGTACGAAAGTTGGTAAAGATTTTAGAACTTGCTGTGTGAACACATATACACATACACCCCAACAACAAACAACAACAAAATCAAGGACATGATTCCAAAATGTTAAATGGTCCTGGAAAAATAGTCACACTTGTTGGCTCCTCTCAGTCAAAACTGACCGCATTCGCATTGGAAACGAATGTGAAGTGACTTTGATCTAGTGGAAACGTTTGGTACTGCGCCCAAACTAAATCTTACTGAAAGCTCATTTTTTGAGAGATCAGACTCAAATTTGGAACAAAAATTGTTTAGATTTATGGCTGTTTTTTTTTTTTCTTTCACCGTTTTAGAGTAAAACATGTTTTAGAAAATATATACTTTATATAAAAATTAAAAATGCATTTTTCATAATAATAAACTTAAACGTCTAACTTTTTTTGTTTCACTTTTTAAACTTTTTTTCACTTCAGCAATAATTTTCCAAGTGTCGTCTTTAAAAAGAGACCAAATTTAAGTCTGTGCTCCAAAGCAATCAATAATTATGACAGTTTAAGTTGGAAATTAAATTTTCAGGTCTATGCTCAAAGTGATTAACAGGTAATAAATGGATTGTAACTGTTCTATAAATATAATTAAGTACCACAAAATCCCCTAAAAATACAAAATATTAAATAAAAAACATTATTGAACCAAAATATAGTACATTCATTTCATTGAAATAAAAAATGGTCATTTTTGACCACCACGCAATCATCACCAGAGGGTTAATAAATATTTTATTAAAACGTGTAAAAACTTAATGAGCCTGAGATTGTTTCAAAGCAAAGTTAGTTTTAAATAACTTTGTTTTTATGAGTTGAATCATGGCTGCAACAAAATTAACTTGAATACATTAACAGTAAGCACCTAGGTATAATAATATAAAACTGTAATAAACAGCATTGTGTGCCTATATGGTGTCTTTGGAATGTTTTGTAAAAATGAAATATACCACGAAGGTGTGTCGGAAACATGCAATGACATAATTACGATACAATGTAATAGAATATTTGAATCATTCTTTTAACCAGTTATTTGCAAGAAAGTGATCTGTCTTGCCATCATCACTAGTTCTGAATGTACCGAACTTTCATCTATTAAAATCGTTACGTCATGCAAATGTTCTTCGTCTTTTATAATCACCTAGTTATAATCAGAATGTGATTTTTAACAGATTTTAGAAAGGCAAACCAATTTTGTTGCAGGTTGGATGTAAATAAAAAGCTCTTGCCTCAACCTCCAGTTCATTTTGTTTTTCAAAATTTTAGTATAAATAAGTTCCTATTAGACTCAAAAAACAAGCAGTAACATTTTTAACCATCTGTTGTTGTATACTGTACAATCTGTCTAACCGCTGCATACTGTGCAACACTGACATGTCAAGTAGAGGTCAAAACACAATGCAAACTAAAGGAGGTCATGCAGTAATATCATGTGATTTTAATGGTTTGCACAGTATTTTCTGCTCTGTTGTTAATAATTTGCTACTGCAGATAAATTAATGTATGTAGGAAGTATAATATAGTAAATATAGTTTATATGTAATATAGTGTATATATATATATATATAGTTTCAATCAATTATACATAATACAAATAATTTGCTTTTAGAAATCAAATGTTGATTTGATGCCAAAGAAACATTTCTTATTACTTTTGAAGACAGTTTGTGGAAGCTGACACTTTTTTTTTCTTTCTTTTTTTCTGATTATCTGATTAATAGAAAATTAAAAAGAACATTTCTTTAAAATGTATATACAGTCAAACCAAAATGTATTCAGACACCTTGAACATTTCATTCATTAATACAGTTTATTCACTATAGTTTAAAATTATTTAATAAAATATGACAAGATCTCAGAGTTAAACTGTGTCAGAAAAAATTATCTTAATTATGCCAGATAACACTTAAGCAAAACATGTTCAGGTCAAAGTGTCTGAATAAATTTTGGTTTCAAATTTTTATACATTTTACTGGTAGTCCACTGTATGAAGAATTGTTGGGTATAATATGTCACAGTTTACTTTATTTTTCTATCCTCACTTACATAAATTAACTGTAGTGTCCTGCACCCACTAGTAAAAATATATAAAAAATGTCTGAATAATTTTTGGTTTGACTGTACATATATTAAAATATAAATATTTCTATAATTTTTTCCAACATGTTTTAGCATCTGGCTAGAACATGTTTGACATTATCCCCTGGTTTACAGGAGATTTAAATTTTTGATGAAGCACATCTATTATTCTGCTTGTAAGAGTAATGCAAGCAGTACACTGCCATGCTGCCAAATATGTGGTATTTGGCAACCAAGGGACATTTTTGGTTCAATCAGTTGCAATTACTCTGAATCACCTTTTACTGGAACGGAGGAAACTTAATACCTCGCTGCAGCTGGTAATAATCGTCATCTAGTAATTACCAATTCCTCTGTGCCCCAGAATCTTGGGTGAACATTGTTACAGTTTTAATGTCTTACATTAGTTAAAGTAGTTTTTGCATGGTTTGCATTGTGCTGACACAATGACTCACAGTCATTCTGCAGAATCTGCACAGTTGCACGTAAACTTCAAATTTTGCATCATTCGTCCTGTGACGTCTTAATAGTTTGACACTTAGTTGCCGGATGTTTCACAAAAGGATGGTTGGTGACTCACGCTGATTTCACTGATCAGTTTCAACAGGTGACAGCATTATTGAGACTAATGTTAATATTTTGTAGGTACATCAGTGACTTGTCTTTTTGTTTATTTCCTGAATTTGTAAATGGCAAGGTTAATATATCTAGTTATACACATTTAGATAATTGAATCATGTTATGATTTTTATGTCATAAATATTTTATTTAGTTTGGTTAGAACTAGTGGTCGACCGTTATGGGTTTTTCCAGTTTCAATGATACTGATATCTAGAGAGCAGGATGTCTAAACTGAGATAATTTGTTTGGCCTAATCCAGATATACACAAAAATATGAGATGAATGTAAAATTGCTATCTCCAAAACATCAGGCTCTCTTTCTGGCAATAAAATGTGACCCGAACTACATTAATCATTTGTTTGTTTCCTCTTATCAGCTTCCTGTTCGTCGTTCGAATAGCGCTGCTGAATCTTCATCAGGAGTTCTTCAAAGCAGTCGAGAAGATACAAGGTGATAGGAACGGAAAATGGTACCGAAGACCAGGCTTGGGAAGCGTTCCCCACTGGGCACCCTGGTGTGTGGATCCTCAGCGGATGGCCTGACAGAAACGGGGCCCCATGGATGCCCGGAAAGTGGGCTTCACAGAAGCAAGCTTTACCCAGGACAGAAGGTAAGCATGAATGTCTTTGTTGTTGTAGAGTAAATCACAATATAACAGGTATTCTCAATGCACAATGGCGCTTCATGGTGTTTTTCCTGATACGTTTCAGGTTTATGTGCACTGCGGAGGACAAGAATGTGGAGGTGTGGTCGAACAGCATAACCACGTGGACAATGAGGTTTCTATTTTCCTGCCCCAGCTCAACCAGCACGTTCATCGCAAGCTGGAAGACGTGTGGACGAGCCCCACGTCCAGCTCTACCTCCTCAGTCTCCTCGTCCATTGATGTGCCAAGAAGGTATGGCTTGTTGTAGATGTCAAAATGATGAATGCTGACTTTTTGAGTGAGAAGCACTCCCTTATAACTCTACTTCAACACTGTAGGTGTCCAGAGACCGTAGACATGGATGAGATTATGGCTGCAATGGTGCTTACAAGTCTTTCGTGCAGTCCAGTCATCCAACACACAGCTCCAGGGAGCGCAACTCCAGGTTAGTCGAAACTTATACATTCATAAATGCTTTACCAAAGCTACAAATCTGTCTTAAACCAGTTGAGATTACTCAGCGCTTGCTGAGATAGGTGTTAGTCACCAAGAAGAAATTCCTAACAACTGCACGTACTGTTTTCGCTAGTCTCACTAGTCTTACTGTAACTAGTACAGGATTGCATATCATCATAATTTTTAATCACTCCTGAAGGATTAAATAAGACCCTACTACCTAAACTGAGTCTTCATGTCATATATTTATAAATATATATATATATATATATGAAGACTTCAGATGCAAAAGCCTCTAAGTGCCATCTGAAATTTACTTCTAAAATGAGCATTTTTATCAAGCTCGTATATTTATGTTCAGTTATTTGACCTTAATGGCAATGAAAAGGACCTATTATTGCCATTAAACAAATTACTAAATCAAAACATACAAGCTTAATAAAAATGCTCATTTTAGAAGAAAATTCCCGATGGCACTTAGACTTTTGCTTTATATATATATGAAAAATGAAGTAAAAATGAAGTAAACTGTGACATATTATACCCAAAAATTCTTCATACAGTGGACTACCAGTAAAATTGATAAACATTTGGAACCAAAAATGTATTATTCAGACACTTTGACCTGAACAAAAGTTGCTTAAGTGTTATCTGACATAATTAAGATGATTTTTTTCTGACACAGTTTAACTCTGTGATCTTGTCATATTTTATTACCTTTTTTTTTTTTTTTTACTATAGTGAATAAACTGTAGTAATGAATGAAATGTTCAAGGTGTCTGAATAAATTTTGGTTTGACTGTATTTATCAGCCTCATTACTCCAGTTTTCAGTGTCACATGATCTTTCAGAAATTATTCTAATATACTGATTTGTTGCTCATGAAACATTTCTTATTATTAACAATGTTGTAAACAGTTGTGCTGCTTAATAATTTTGTAGAAACTTCAGGATTATTTGATGAATAGACAGTTCAAAAGAATAGCATTTATTGGAAATAAACATATTTTCTAACATTATAAATGTCTTTAATGTGACTTTTGCATCCTTCCTCAATAAAAGTATTAATTTCTTTTTTTAAAATCATACTGACCCCACACTTTTGAACGGTAGTGTGTATGTACATTATTTTATATAATACATTCTATTATATTATGTATTACATTATGTAAAATTAATTAATTATATAATACTTATCAATTTTCCAACATCTTCTAGCATCTAGAACAGGGTTCACACATGTGCTGGAAATCTTTGAAAATGCTTGAATTTTAATGTAGTGTTTTATGTCGACTCATCCAGGTTATATAGGATGCCAGGTCTACTTACAGACATTTTGAACCATGAAACGTGTTTTACTTTGTCATCCTTCTGTAGAATACTATAACAAATGCTATCAAGTTTTTTTTTATATCTGATTTAATGTGATGATGATGTACATATATGTGTACATATACTGGGGTAAATAACATGCTTACATACATGTAATTTACCACAGTTGTAAGGTGCTGGAAAAGCTTGAAAAGTGCTTGAACTTAAGTTTGAAAAAGGTTTAAGAACCCCGTAGAACCAAACATTTACTTTTTATGATGAAGCATATTTTCTCATTCACCTGTATTAGCTTTGTGTGGAATGGAAAATCCTGGTGGTGAACTATCTGATGCTGGATATTGGAGCTGCGACCATGGAAACGGAAGCCCCGCCCCATCCCCACCAATCGCAGAGCTGGACAAGAGCGCCCCTCTCGTTGATGAAGGCCTGGACATGGAACTGGACCAAATGTTGTTTAATGAGCCAACGCCAAGAAAACGCAAGGTACATTGTAAACTATATTTATATATAATACATGAGGTGTTGGTTTTTATGGAGTACTTAGATTATTTATCTTGTATGTGTTTTTCACCCTGTAGAACTCGGTAAAAGTTGCATATCGGTGCTTGTGGCCAAATTGTGGAAAAATACTGACCACAGTAGTAGGAATCAAACGTCACATCCGAAATTCTCATCTTGGGTAAGCATCACAATCGCCATACATACTGCCAATGAAAAGCAGCAATCTGGGACTTTTAGATTGTAAACACACTGTGTGTTATGATTTCTGCAGACAAAGTGATGAGCACTCCCAAAGGGAAGAAGACTTCTACTACACTGAAGTCTATCAAGACTTGGAGCAGAACGCTCCCCCTGGTGGCCACCGTCCCTCCTGCGCTTCCCCATCCAGTCCCAGCCGGCACACGCCCCCTTCTCCCTCCACCCCGGAGATGCTCCAGCCCAGCCCGCTCAGCCAGTCTGCCCCGGGCAGCTTCTGGCAGGTCCATTCTGAGCACTCTTACCAGGTCAGATGCTTTACATTGTTGTGATGTAATTAAGCACCATGTTTCCCTTGAGGGCTTTTAGTGCCATCAAAGAATTGATTGGTGTCACATGTCGCAGTTGTCCTAAATGAACAAACATGGACGATTGTTTAATATGTTGGTGTTGATTCTTTAGGCTCCTCCACCCGTTCAGGTTGTGACTCAGTGTAAACCAGTGTCTGTTCCTGTGTCCTGTCATTGGACTCCATCTCTCACAGTTCACCAGAGCAAACAGGTGAGCGTTTTCTTTATTAAAGAGGCCATATTATGCCTTTTACAAAGTCTTGGTTTAGTTTTTGGGATCTACTAGAATGGGTTTTCATGGTTGAATGTTCATAAAACACTTAGTTTTTTATATATGTTACATTGTTGCAGCACCTCTCTTCCCAGTCTTTCAGTAACGCTCTGGGTTGCGTTTCCCGAAAGCATTGTTAGCCAACTATGGTCGTAAGTCACATTGAAATCTATTGGTAACGACGGAACTTGCGACCGCTTTGGGAAACGCACCCCTGTTTAGTTCTGGTCTCTTTGAAGCCCCTCCTTCTGTAAAGCGCAATGTGCTCTGATTGGTTGGCTGGATCAGTGTGTTGTGATTGGTCAACCGCTTTGAGCGTATTTCGGAAATGTCATGCCCCTTACTGTAAACCGTGAGTTTCAACACTACTAATGCAACTCAGCCAGGCCTTGCCCCTAATTTTGTGCATGCCTTGAGCGGGAATTATTTGAATGAACGAGGAATTATTTGAATAAATGAGGAATGTCATGACACGTACGTTCCTGGAAGAAAACTCAAGACTACAAAGGAGGTGTTTCAGGGAGTTCAGAAACAGTGCGCACTGATATAGAGAATAACTCCTTTTGGAGTGACTTTGTGCTTCGTAACATTGCAGACCTTTTTCATGCTCAAACAGCAAAATTACACACTAAATGTTAAAAAAGCATAATATTTCTTTTTAACTAATCATCTACAAGCTGAAGAAAGCACAGATGTCTTTAAAGGGGACTTTTCGCTGTGAATATTTATAGGTAATGGATTGGTTATGCAATGTTTTCTCTGAGGCTTTCAGAATATACAAAGCACCACATGGTCTCAAAGATATTATGTGTTTTAGTACTGGAAATGGGAGTGACATGCCCATGTTGTTTTTGTGTCCTTTGTTCCACCCACAAGAGATGCTGATGGTATTGCAGTGCCATCTAGTGGAGTTGAGGACACTGTGTTCTCTTTGTCTAAACGCATGCTTGTCAGTTGGTTGAAAAATCATGTAAAAAGATTGTGATCTGCGTATTTTTATAACAGGCAACATTTTTAACAACACTATTTCTTTGAAATTAGTCATTCTTATTGTTTTACTGCACTGATGCCTTGTTTGTACCGCAGAGTAGTGTTTGCAGCTGTAATATTACCTGCAGTGCGTCATTCTGTGACTAATGGTGGTCTCTCTCTCTCTCTCTCTCTCTGCTCGTCCCCCAGGGCTCACCATTCCGCCGTCGTTCAGTTAGTGTTGGTGAACAGTGGCTCCAGAATAATAACGCCACCTTCAGGCCACATCCTGCCAGTGTTTCACCTCCAAGAAACCATTGCACTTCCAGGTGAGATTGGATTGTTTTCAATAATTATTCAGTATCTTTTCGTCAATCTTCATTTATAAAATTTATGTTTGATAAAAAAATATGTTGAGATTGTAATCAGAAACTGATTAGCCTTAGAAAGAGCTTTATTGCCAAGCATGTTTTCACACACAAGGAATTTGTTTTGGTGACAGAAGAAGCTTAAATGATAGAAAAATAAAAAAATGTATAGTTACACACACACACACACACACACAATCAGGTTTGTTTTGCTATCTTAGTGGGGACTCTCCATAGGCGTAATGGTTTTTATACTGTACAAACTGTATATTCTATCCCCCTACACTACCCCTATCCCTAAACCTAACCATCACAGGAAACATTCTGCATTTTTACATTTTCAAAAAAACATCATTTAGTATGTTTATTAATCCATTTCCCTCGTGGGGACCGCTGGCTGGGCCCCACAATGTAGGTGATCTCAGGTTTTTATTACATCGTGGGGCCATTTGGTCCCCACGATGTAATATAAACAAGAACACACACACACACACACATACACATACAATCTATTAAATTTCTCCACCTTTTTTGAATTTTCTGTTGACGTAACCAAGGTTGGGTGGGCAGGGGAAAATTATAGTAACCAATAATATCTTAGTATTTTAATATAAAACTTTTGTACACTACATTTAAATCCTGATAGAATAAATCTACCCAATGTTCATTATTTTTCAGCCAAATATTTAATAATCACACTATCGTTCAAAAGTTTGGGGTCGGTAAGATTTTTTTTTTAATGTTTTTGAAATTCTCTTGTGCTCAACAAAGCTGCATTTATGTGATCAAAAATACTGTAAAAACAGTGATATTGTGAAAATATGATTATCTGTTTTAATATATTTTAAAAAGTCATTTTTTCCTGTGATGTCAAAGCTGAATTTTCAGCATCATTAGTCCAGTCTTCAGTGTCACGTGATCCTTCAGAAATTATTCTGATTTGCTGCTCAAGAAACATTTCTTTTTATTATCAATGTTGAAAGCAGTTGTGCTGCTTAATATTTTTGTGACACTGTAATACTTTTTTCAGGATTTTTTGACTAGAAAGTTTGAAAGAACATTCTGAATTAATTTCTTTAAAGAAAAAAATCTTACTGACCCCAGCTACTACTTAAACAGTAGTATAAATGACATAGTTCACCTTCAAATGTGTTGTGAATAACATTTAATTTGTTTTGTTGCATGTGATGTAAAATTTAACTCTGAATTTATTTTCTGCAAACAGGAGGATTCGGGGCGATGCCAAGAAATGCAGGAAGGTGTACGGCATTGAACACCGAGACCAGTGGTGCACCGCCTGCCGCTGGAAAAAGGCCTGTCAGCGATTCCTCGACTGAATCCTTCTTGAGATTGATGGAAACAGAACACTAACCTTAGAGACCCACAAGAGGAGAACTTATCTGGAACTATGGTTGGAGGAAACCAAAAGAGCACCTTTGTGACTTAAAACTTTTTCTACTTTTTATCACGATTACGTGTTTTGTTTTTTATTAAACGTGCTAAGGAACTATGTTGGTGCTGGAAAAATTAAAAAGCGAAAAGGACAGCCTCTGCCCCACAACTCCTGCAGTCTTCCTGCATCTTATCATATCAAGAACTGATGAAGTGTGACCTTCCTTTTACATGCAGTAAACAGCCATATACTTAATGTATATGTATATTGTTTAATGTGGTTTAAACATTGTTGTCATCAGATACGGATGGAAAGTTTACCTATCATTCCAACTTAATAGATGAAATGAGACGGGAGAGAGGTCTTTACTGCGGCTCATTGCTTTCAGGGGCAAAATTGGCAGCTTATGGTTTATTGTAGATTAACAAAAGAAACCAGAGTAAATGTTTCAACATCATATAACGTGTTAATGTATGCCATGTTTACCTGCTGATAAGCAGTTTTTATCTTCAATTTCCAGGGCAAAGTTTTGTAAAACAAACTTTTGAAAAGGAAAAAGGAAGAAAACAGAATTTTGTATTACAATTTTGATATCTGTGATGTGTTAAAGCCTATGTCATTATCTGTGTTTATGTCACAGGTTATACTTCTGTGGAATAAGATGATTCACTTTTCTGTCATGTCAATATTAAGGAAGTATTTGTGTAAACATGCATGATCTGATACAATTTATTCATTTACTTTTGCGCTTCTCGCCCCAGTCCGCTCACTTGCTGTTTGTTTGGTCTGTGTTCTTGCCAAAGAAAATCTCCGCAAGATAATACATGGTGTACATCTCTGCAAAATAATGTGAAAAGTATCTGTTGACCATTTATGAGAAAATTGTAACCAACTGTTTGATTGGTTCATATTCTTAATACTGGGTCCAAATATTTTCTTATTTTGAATAAGACTTCAACGTGTCATCTTTTACGTTTTCATGTGTAGCTCAACTCTAATTATTTTTGCAAAGCTTGATGCTTTGACATCATTAAAACTGAATGTACCTTATCCTGAAGATCTCCGTAAGTCTTTAAGCATTTCAGTGTCACAGTGTAAAGACATCCTAGCCTGAGAGACATTAAATGAACCTCATGGAGAACAATCTTTTTGTATATTTTTGTAAAGTACTTCCAAAGTATTTTGCTTTTATGAAAAGTCATTAAACTATCTGAGATCTGTTCAAGATACAAGTGGAATTTCCTTTCATGAAACTTATATTGCTTTTTTTAAATAAACTTTTGTGCAAACAAGTATGACCTACAGCAAGTGTTGCATTTTAATATTTGTCCTTTTGAGAATGAAAAGGTGGGGTGCTTTCAGTTTGCAATAATATGAACAGGTAGAAAATATTACATTGTTTTAGACTGAGATTCAAATTAATGATGAACAAAATACTTCAGGACACAATCATTTGCTGCATGACAAGCCACAGAAAATAGTAAACTATTTTATTGACAGTTCAGTGTTACTATGTACAGATCATTTAGTGAGCATCATGATTTTTAGTATTGGAATAAAGGGAAAAGCATGACTCAGTAATGTTTGCATAAATACATAATTTCGTATGCACAAATACAAATAAACTTTGACAGCTTCAAAAAAATAAAATTAAAGCTTTTGGTTTTCCACTCGTTGATGAGGAAGCAAACTCTGTGCATGACAGAATTTGTTATGTTTATATAGGCATATTACAGTGATGAGTCTTTGCTTGAATGATTTATGTGAAATCTGGCTTTATTTATTTTGGGGGGAGACCGTAAACACAGATTAGCTTTCCTTAATCCCCTTAGAGGGATAGTTCACCAAAAAAAAAAAGAAAAATCTATCATCAGTTACTTGTGCTCATATCTTTCTGACCCCATTTTATATTCTTTCTTCATTAAAGCCAAAAAGGAGATGTTGAGCAGACTGTTCAAGCTGCTCCTTCTTCCAATACAATCTCATTGCAATTCGTAACTGTTTTACGTTTTGGCAAATGGGTGGCTAGTTTGAATTCATTGGTACAATCACATTTGTACTGTTTACGCCCAGTGATGGTTATGTTTAGGTGTGGGGTTTGGGCTGGTTTGGGCCTTCTTTTTTTATTAAAAGCATATTTTCATATGATTTACATACGAAATCATACAAAAATGCTACTTTGTAAAATAATTATGTTTTCCATACAACGAAAGCAGATTGTTAGGCTATTTATACAGCCCATTAAGCGGCAAAAATAACAAAATGTAGCATAAAAAGTAGTCCATACGACTATATACTCCAAGTCTTCTAAATTCATATAACAGATTTATGAGTAATCTGTCGCTTCCCAATCCCAAATATAATTGGTTCGTGCGTGTCACATGACCAAATTGCAGCGTCGCAAATTTGATTCGAGATTTGAAAGTAAAAATGAGGTTTAAACAGTTAAAACTTACTTTAAAAAGTCTGTTTCTCATGATTTAATTTGACTTTAGTGGTGATTTACCGGAGGTCAAAACGACATAATGTTAAGTGAATCGTGACAATTATTTTCATTTTTGGTGAACTATTCCTTTAATCATTCTACTTTGTGTCTTGTAATGACAATGGAGTTTTCATTATGGGAATTCTCATTGACCAATAGGTGGCAGTGTTGTAGAGAAGATGGATTTGAATCTGGTAAAGTTTTCAAATGGTCTTTGTACAATGTATAATTAAACTACAGGGGCCTTCATATACAATACCAATCTATAGATGTCTCAAATTAAATATGAAGAGTTTTCTTCAAACTTCAAGCTAATATCACTTATTGTTAGCTTTGTTTGACACAGATTAGATGTTTCAGTGAGTAAATGCACATCTAACCCTGTGGCACTATGAAAGCTTTTTTGTGTTTGAGGAGAACTGTGCATGATATCTTTCGAATGAGCATAACAAATGGTTTGCTGGGTAGTTTTATTCGCTTCAAAGGTCAAAGCTTACTCATTCGGTTGGGTGACATCAGCAGACATACTATTGAACTCGCTAGCTCGAGTACTCATGCCCAAATACTGCTTGAGGAACTCGCTAAATCGCTTCTGGTTGTTCCATTTGCGAGCGGATTTGCGGACGCCTATGAAACCCCCATATCTCTTCTGCAAAGGCCTGCCAGGATCAATGAACTTCCTGTAGCCATACTTGTTTTTGAGGAAGCCTCCGAAGCGTTTGATTAGGTGGATGGCAGCTTCTCCCTCGTCGCCTTCCATCTCGCTGTCTCCATCTCGCTCTTCCTCAGATTCCTGTGCCGACTGTACTTGCAGGAACTTGTATTTTTTACTGAGTTGCATATCTCGGTCCTGATCATCCATTTCCAAAGCCCGTGTTATGTGGTCAAACCTCTGGAGGGTATCAGAAAACTGCCCATCATCCTGGTCCACAGGCAGAGAGGTGTCCGCCTCCTCATCTGCTCTTTTCAGCATGGCACCTCCAACTGATAATGAGGCTTTTGGTTTCTGCTCCACAATGGTCCTGCGACACATCTCCCAGGAGTTGCCTGGTGAAAGTTTACCATGACACTCTACCAGACACACCTGAATAAAGACACAAACAAACACGCATATTTCAACATTATAACATGCTTTAATAATACAGACACACTCAAAAACATAAAGAGGTGATGAATGTCTCGTAACGTTATCTTCAACCAAAGACTATAGATATAGAAAGACGGATCACTACTATTAGTTTTGAATGGGAGAAACTGCAACGCTCAAT
Source organism: Anabarilius grahami (assembly GCA_003731715.1). NCBI lineage: Eukaryota > Metazoa > Chordata > Actinopteri > Cypriniformes > Xenocyprididae > Anabarilius > Anabarilius grahami. Next base: position 2,390,310 of record RJVU01059333.1, on the reverse strand, counting down.
ATGGCAGAATAAGTCCCGCCTTCTAAGTAAAAGAGCCAATCGCTGATTGATAAAGTTATTGTGTCACTGCAGCTGCCGTTAGAGGCTCCGGTTCCCACAGAAACCTGAGACTCGCGCTTAGGACTGCACATGCGCATTGGCTCATCTAGCCTGAAAAATAAGATTTTTTAACGCTATTTGAGCATAAGAAACAACATTTATGGGACAGTTCATGTCAGATTTTGTTGCTGATTTGAAATATGTTATAATTGTGAGTTCACCAAGCAGTTTTCAGGATTCGTCCATTCAAATAGACAGGACTTGGTCTTGGATGCCCAAAATAGCTGCCCGGAGGAGTTGCAAATATGGCCTGCCGAGTGAACAGACTTTCCTTGAAAGGGACTTTGCTTCAACACATTAATTTATCCATTGACTAGTCTTAGCTGATTTAAAGGGATAGTTCGCCCAAAAATGAAAATTGGTTACTTTTTTTCTTCAGCTGAACAGTAAAGAAGATTTTTAGCTGAAACTGTGGTCCTTGGTGATTCGTATAATGCAAGTCAATGGCTACCGTTACTTTGTGGGTCAAAAAAAAAACATATACAGGCAAAACAAAATGAATACCCGTGGCACCTGATGATATACTGAGGTCCTATGAAGCGAAATGATCAGTCTGTGCAAGAAACTGAACATTATTTACAACATTATTTCCTGTAATTCACAGCCTCGGCCAACGGCATAATGACATACAGTAGCCACTGACTTGCATTGTACAAATCACAAAGGACCACGGTTTCAGCTAAAAATCTTCTTAACTGTTCAACTGAAGAAAAAAAAAGTCATCTACATCTTAGATGGCCCGAGAGTCAGAAAATTAACAGCAAATTTAAATTTTTGGGTGAACTATCCCTTTAAGATAGTCTCCCAGTCAGCTAAACAGGTGTTCAGATGGATTCTGCCAGCTGGTCTCCCAGCCTAACCAGTTTAAAACCAGCCAAGAAAGTTAAGAATGGTTTTAGCTGTGTGCGTGTGTGTGTGTGTGTGTGCGCGCGCACGTTTTTGTGACATATCAAATTTGTATAATGACATGGGTATGACATAGGTATTACAAGAAGAGGTGACTTATGAGGACATTACCCCATGTCCCCATTTTTCAAAAGGCTTATAAATCATACAGAATTAGTTTTTGTGAGAAAGTAAAAGTGCACTCTAAAAAATGCTGGGTTAAAAACAACCCAAGTTGGGTTGAAAATGGACAAACCCAGCGATTGGGTTGTTTTGACCCAGCAGTTGGGTTAAATGTTTGCCCAACCTGCTGGGTAGTTTTATTTAACCCAACAATTGTTTACAAATTACTATAGGTCTGGCTTAAAATGAACCCAAAATAGGTTGGAAATTAAAAATCAGACTCATAATTACTAGAGGCAACAATAATAATCAAAAAGATGAGCATTTATTAATAAGCAATTTAATAAATGTTTATTGTTTAAATATTATTCAAAAAAAGTATTAATAAATGTTTGTTTATTAAACATATTAATAAATGTTAATTTCCAACATATTTTGGGTTCATTTTAAGCAAGAAATACAGTAATTTTTAAACAATATTTGGGTTAAATAAAACTACCCAGCAGGTTGGGCAAACATTTAACCCAGCCGCTGGGTTAAAACAACCCAATCGCTGGGTTTGTCAATTTTCAACCCAACTTGGGTTGTTTTTAACACAGCATTTTTTAGAGTGTGTGCACAGTTTCCTGTGATGGTTAGGTTTAGGGGTAGGGGTAGTGTAGGGGGATAGAAAATACGATTTGTACAGTATAAAAATCATTACGCCTATGGAATGTCCCCACAATTCACAAAAACAAACGTGTGTGTGTGTGTGTGTGAGAGAGAGAGTGTGTTTAGCAGAGTATGCAGCATATCAAAATGAAATAAAAAAAAACCTTCTTTAATTTTATTTTCCTATTTTAATTTTCTTAACGTATGTTCTTGGTCAAATTGACTACAAATCTTTTTTTTTTTAAAGACAGCTGTTTTCATAAAAGTTTTGTCAATGAAATATTTTTTATAATTTTTTTGTTTGTTTGTTTGTTTGTTTTTTTAATTAAACAGCAGTAAGTTTAGTCCTTGAAACTGATTGCCAAGCATCTTGCCAAGAGTGCTGACTTTTTGAAGCGACTCTTTCTGCAGGTTGCAAGTGATCTAGTGATTCATTGTATCATCGACTCAACCGATTTGTTAAAAACATTAGAGCTGTGTTCGAAATCGCCCCCTATAACCTCATTCACTATTCCCATTGCTCGTCTAATTTAGTCCACTTGAGGGAGTGAATGAAAATGAGTGAGTGAATTCGGAGAGACATGGGAATTCACGACCCTCACAGCGCATTATGGGTATTCTCTAGCCTTTAGGTGTGTTCGACTTGAAGCGGCAAAGCGCAGAACGATCGGTATATGACATCAAAGTACCACATAGTAACAATTACGGAAAAGAATATGGAGCCGTCATACACCAATTGGTCTGCGCAGCACCATTTCAAGTCAAACACACTTGTTGAGTGTACATCAGTTGTACACTCGTTATTGCGGTGCATTATAGGATTGAATGAGTTCACCTGATACCTTCCACTATGGTTTCGGACACCAAATGGCTGTCCCCTCAAATAGTGCCCTATTTAAGGGTATAGGGGGCGATTTCGGACACAGCCTAGGTGTGTTCACCTTGATGCGGCGTTGCGCAGACCGATCGGTGCATGACATCGAAATACCGCAAGAGCGATTCAAATGGTACTTTGATGCCATACACAGATCGGTCTGTGCATCGCCACTTCACACTTATTATTTGATCAGGAAGGAAACACAAGTAATGAGAACTTAAAGTAGCAGTGAGGAATTAAAGTCACGAGACACGACCCTCGCACATTAAAGTGTGAGGAGCGTGAGCTCTGTTTAATGTAATCCAGTGCAATCAATTAACCTTTCGAATTAAAAGTCAGGTTTCGAGTTTGATAGTGACCAGAAAGAGGGGGAGAAACAGAGGGATGGATCTGGTCATTCATGCTGAAAATTGATAAAAACACCTCAGGGAGTGCCTACGTAAAGCTATGGAGGGCTACTCAGGCCAACCAGTTTCCGTAAGCAGCCTTGCCAAATTATGTTATTGTGTTTCTACTTAATTACACAACAAGATAACTGAATCACCCCAGCTGTTTTGAGTCAAAGGGCCATCTTTAACCAAATTAGCACTTCTGCCCCTGCAAATGCGTCTTATTGACATGAATCAGAGAGTATGTCCTCCTATCCTCGGAGCTATAATCAGCTGCAGTGGCAGTGCACAACCACATTCCGCTGTTATGATCATTATAATTATGTCAACTAATGATGAGTCTCGGGGAAATTCGATACAGTTGAGGCCACAGGTCTTGAACAGTAGCCTACAGAAAATTAAATAAGATGAACAGAATTGTAGAAGATCTGGGTAGAGTAACAAATCAAACTAGACTTCTACATTATCTGAAGAAAAATGCCTCTGACATTTAGGTGGTTCCTAAGGTGCTTGGGTGTTTTGAGTGGTTTCTATGTTGTTGCAATGTCAATAGAGCTAGTCTCTATGACATTCCAGTTTTTTAGATATACCTTGGATAAATCGTTTAATGTAAGTGTATGGGATTTATTTGATTATCAACTTTGTACATTTCTCCTTTGAAGGAAAAATAAAAATAGAAACAAATGAGACAATTATTGTTGCATAGTAAGAGTACAAAGCTATAAAAATTAACGTTGTCAATGTATTTAGTTTTGGAAGAATTTTATAAGAATACTAAAGAATACTAGCTCATATTAGCTAAATCTCTGATTACAGATGTTTGTACTGTATATGATCACAATCTGTGTCATTTAGATCGCTTCTGAAACTCTATCACCCTAACGCTCAAAATAATGAATTGGTTTGTGTAGGACAAACTTAAATTAAACAAATTAGTTCAGTCAAATGAACTGTTATGAGTATTTTCCACTTTCTTTTTCTTTCAAGCTCACAGAACTGATATATTTCAAGTAAACTGAACTGTTTCATTGTTTTGAGTATTATGAACTTATTTCTTTTAATTTAGACTAATTTAAGTTTAACTGAAACTGGGCTGGGATTTCTATTTCCCAGCATGCTTTGCCCATGGCATGCGAAAAAGGAGAGTAAATGCTAAAATTAAGTGTTATATAATGTTTTTTTGTGTGCAAGATTAATGTTAAGTGGGAGATTTAGTAGTGATTAATGTTTTGTTACGCTAATTTAGAAGAGTTTCTGTTAATGTGTGATTTTGGAGAGTTACCATCATGGTGAAAAGTGGCGAATGCTGCTTGGTTTGAGAGCAAGTATGTTAAATGCTTTATATTGCTGTAATTATTCAGCAAGTGCTATACCATGCTATTGTTAGTAAATTAGCATTTTCTGAATTAGCTTTTCTGAATTAGAAAAAATATTCACATTGAGGCTACATGGAAAATTTTAAGTGAAATGTATGAATTAGTGTCCTCAAACATTTCAAATTAGGAAAAATTAAAATGTATGAGTACAACATAAAAACCTGCCATTTCTGCTTACTTAAACTTTGAATTTCGTAACTTAAAAATTTTGAGGCAACTGATTGCCTCAAATTTTTTGAGTTTTGCCAACTTATTCGGGTTTACTTTGTAGACAAAACGTATGTGAGATCATTGAGGGTTTTTTTTTTTAACAGAAGAAAAAAAAATCTGTGCAAAAGTCTCCATTTGCTTTCCATTTAATCTCATTGCCGTCTATTTAAGAGTTCTCATTTGTGATATTCTTTCCAAAAGGAAGTGATGGCCACAGCAGGGAATTACCAAATTGTTGAAGGCATATTCATTAGGCAGTTTTTGGCTGCAGAAGAGGCAGTCCTTCTGGCAGTCACACCATGCTGGATTACACAGTCCAAGCAACAGTAGCGTCCACAGTGGAGTCTTCATCACGGAGTGTGTTAACACCTGAAGTGCACTCTGTAGAGAGGATAGAGAAAAGAGATGATGGTGCGAGAGAGAAAAGAGGTTACAGTTCCTGGAAGTAAAACTTAGCACAACAGTATGTGTATACTTTAGTTCATCTTCTCTGAAATACTTCCGATTGGTCAAGCACAGCATCATTAGCACCTTTTTTGAGACTCAAATCTAATAAACTCAAAATCAAAAACCAACTGTAATGAAAATGGCTTGAATGACCTCAGAATATATATAGTTTGGGTAGTGTCAGTAAGATTTTGTAATGTGTTTGAATGTTCAAGGCTGCATTTATTTGATTAATACTAAAGAAATCATTCTAATATGCTGATTTACTCAAGAAACATTTATCATCATCATCATCATCATCATCAATGTTAAAAACAGTTGCTGCCTAATATTTTTGTGGAAAATTAGTTTTTTTTTTTCAGGATTCCTTGATTCAAAAGAACAGCATTTATTTGAAATTAAAATTTCTTTAAAAAAATACAAAAGTCTTTACTGTCACTTGAATTTTGTATAATTGATTATGTTAGTTTCATGTTTATTATCAAGAATTTGTATTGTATATTGCGCTATATAAATGAAGGTGACTTGACTTGATCAATTCAGTGCATCCTTGCTAAATAAAAGTATTAATTTCTTTCAAAAAAATAAATAGATTACTGACCCCAAACTTTTAAATGATATTGGTGAGTATAAACCCTTTTGATATCTGGCTAAAAGCTCAGGAGTCCCCAGTTAGAAAATGAAAACATAGTTTAGAAGAAACATTGTAAAAAAATAATCATTGGTTTAACTTAAAAAAGTAAGTTACCTGGTTGCCTTAAAATTTTGAGTTCATTGAAATTAAAAAATTTGAGTTAATACAATGAAGGTGATTGATTTAATCAACAGAAACTCAAAATATGATGTTGTCTGAACTACATTAATTATCTAAGTTGATTTAACAAAAGAAAAAATTTCATGATAAATCATGAAAATAATTTTTTACAGTGTAAGAACTGGAATGAGACTCACTGAGCTTAGAGAGGAGAGACATGTCACATCAGAGCTACATATGTCCTTATAAAAAGTAACTTGATTGCAGATTAGACATAATTTATTAGATATTAATGTTGTTATACTGTCTCAGTGTTTGGTTGGTTGTTGGGCGACTTGTTTAATAAGTCGTAATGGACTGTTTTTCTTTGTGGGAGCTTTAGATGAATTAATTTAATAAAATAATTTCACCTCACTTCAATATTTAATGATCAATTTATTTGTTTATTCAGCCATGTAATGAGCAGAATAATGTACAGTCAGAAGGTCATTACTGCAAAATAAACTCCTTCGGGGTGAGATTATTTTGCGATAATGACTGTCTGAATGCACTTTATGCCTCACATAATCTAAACTAGATTTAGATGTAAAAACGTATCATATCAGTGTGACGTTAACAAACTATATTTAAGGTACTTTTTCATTTGTATTTGAGACTTAGCATTTGCAAGTACTTCATTAGCAAAACTCATCATCTGTAGTAATTGAAGCTAGAATTAGTGCTTGTGGCGTAATGGGAGCAGAATGGAGAAGAGGAGGAGGATTTGATGCATGCTGGTTAAGCAGTCTTAGTCACCACATTATTTCAAACAATAGAAAGGACTATAAAGCTTCAGAATTTGAGCGCTTTAAGAATAATAACCTTATTCTGCTGCTTCCTTGTCAAGGAAATAAAGCACAAATAAGAATGTAGGTTTCAGCATTGACGGCTGGCCTGACATGCTGCCCGCCAAACCATCAGTTGTTTAGTTGTTTCAAAAGCAACTTCAAGATAAATCAATTTCACCTGCATTACACTTGTACTGAAAGTGTCACCAGGAACAAAAGCAAAGGTGTAAGTCACGGAGAATCGATAGGCACCCCTTGAGTGAGTTTTATTGAATTCGGTCACTGTACGAGCAACAGACAGGGAAAGACACATAATTATAAGTGTGTGAGTGAATTACACACAACTTTATGCAGGGGGGAACCAACTAGATATTGATTTTGCCACCCCCTTTGGTTAATTTAGTTTTTTCTTTTCTCAGGAACTACAAGATATAAATGGATTCTGGCCAGGGTGCAGCATTGCTTAGAGGTGATATTTCAAGTGGGGATTGTTTGTTACAACTACAATTTTTCTCTTCAGCAGCTATTTTTTTTCCTGTTGAAGTTTCTCATTTGAATTTAGATTACCAGTACAAGTTTTCTGCGCACCTCAGGTGCCCCAGAAGTTCTTAATCTCACTGCAGTTTGTACAGACCTATACATACATGTGGGATGCGGAGCTTGGCAGGCCTTCAAAATGTAATTAACTAACTCAATTATGTAATAAAAAAGACTTAACAAAGATAGACACAGTGATTTAACTCCTGACCTTTGGAATTATCTCATATACCCAAAGGAAAGAACAATCTCTCATTGACTAAGTGGGAGGAAATTGGTGCAGTTTGAGAAACTGTGTTTTTTATGTCATAAGAAAGCTTTTCTGTTTTGAAAAGGAAATCCTCAGTGCTCTATTTACTGTCAGCGTTTTATATCTTTACTGTAGTAGAAGTGCATGTAGAGATTTGAGACATTGGCTAATGCCATCTTTACACTGCATCTGTAGAGTGGAACTTACACCACAAGAAGATTCATTTACACAAACTGTTTAATGCTGCACAGAGGCGGCATAAATGCATTTACCCTAACCCTAATTGTATAAATAAACTTATGAAATTAATGTTTTAAATATGAAGTTATTGAAACATATGAAAGCCTGTTTCTGCCTCAGAGTAAAAAATAAATAAATACAAATATAATTGCGAATATATCGGACAATTGTGACTTTATTTCTCATAATTACGACTTTATTTTTTCACAGTTCAGACTTTATATATCTGCAGTCACAATGTAATTTTATATCACAGAATTGTGCCTTTATTTCTTGTAATTGCGACTTGATTTTTCATAATTGCAACTTTTCATTTATGGCACAGTGTCACAGCTCACGATTGCAACTTTATTTGTCACGTTTTGAGACTTAATTTCTCGGAATATGACTTTATATCTCACAATGTGATTTTATATATCACAATTATGAAACAGTTAGTTCCTGCCCTTGATTTTGATTGGTCAATAGCTGTGTTTTTTTTTATGATAAAACATGGCTATGACCGCTTGTATCTGTGTATCACTACACAACACACTTAGCAGCCACACTTAGCAACGTAAACTGTATTTTCTCAATTGAAATCGTTTACTGAAGCTTACTGTATTATGTAGGAGAGTATTGTGAAAAAGAGATCGAGTGAGCGAGTTTATTACCTGCATTCAGATTAAGCATTTTCCGGTAATACCTATGTTCATAATAAAAAATATGTTTAAATGTCCGATGTATTATCTTGTCCTTTTAACAGTGACTGACGGCGCTAGTCAAAGCATTTGTCAGTTGCGTCTTGTTCCGTGTTCACAACAATTCAGTCTTTTCAATATAAAAATCTTCGCTACTGACTGACACACTCATAAAGACATCTTTGCCGCCATCTAATGGCGTAATAATGTAACTTCTGTTGCTGTTCACTATCAGGGACTATTTTTTTCCGGCGGAAGGAAGGCTTTAGTGAAAGTTTACTTCATGAAAGTTGCATTGAAAGTTGCTTTAATATTTGTATTGTGTGGTAACCGTTTTATAAAATCAATAAGGTACTCGAGGCTAGTGCTGTATCTTGAATTAGTCAGGATACAGCAGAGTACCTTATTGCTTACTTATAATAATAACGGCTTTATTTCTAGTAATTATGACTTAATTTTTCTAAATTGTGACATTAAATCGCAAAATGTGACTTTTTAGCTCAGAATTAAAACTTTATTTCTCACATTTGAGACTTTCTATCTTGCAATATGACTTTATCTCAGAGGGTTGCTTCACTCCTTATTTTAAAATTGACCTCAATTGATCTCAATGACAAACTGTCTTATTTTTTTGCAGATGGGCTCCGATATGAAATGATGAATGAAAATATGACATTATAAATAAAAATATGTAATTATAATTTATAAATAATTAAATATATACTATTTCTGT
>RJVU01059333.1:2321314-2381227 GCA_003731715.1 Anabarilius grahami | reverse complement strand
CAGATTTCTGCTTCTGCATTTTATTTTAATTTTCAGAACAAAATCCGCATCAGATCTGTCTCTGATTTTAGGGGTTGAGATAGATCAAATCTACATGTTTTAATATGGCTTTTATGCGGAATCGTGTTTTTACACAGAATCTGGTGCAGGCACACAGCAACTTTACCTCAGCGGTGTAAACAACCCTAAGTGGTTCATTTTAGCCCATAAGCTTTAATGTATCCAATCTTCATATTTTAATACACCTTCCATTATGTCAGCTACTTTTCCATATTCTGATCAGATAAAAGGAAGAGGTACACAATGCATTAATGGATTCTAATGTGTACACTGCAACATTTCTGTCATTGATGCTTATATATCATGATGAGAAATATCAGACATTGTCCAGTAAACAAATCAAATGGAAAGAGTCCAAGTTTTGCTTCATTTCTCAACTCCATCACCAGTTGCTACTCTCATGGAGATATTGTCCATCATTTCAGACGTGTTACCTCCTGAGATTTTGAATGTGTTGTTTAAAGACACTCACAGGCTCAATTAAACTCTAGAAGTAAATGGGGTTCGTTTTGCACAGCCCATTTCTCAATCAAACGCGTCATAATCAAAGCTAAATACCAGAGGGGTTCTCAGTGGCAGAGACGCGAGACTCACTGCTGTGTCTAATTAGACCAGAATTGTGCAACTGCAGATGGAAAGCTGGAAAGAAATTGCTGCGAGGGGTCTGTGAGCTGACAAACACGCAATTATGATCACATATAGAGATACATTATGTATGACACAAAACTAACACCATAATCTAAGGAAATATATAGTGATACTGTATATGATCATAATGGGCTAGCCATTGGGGCGGAGATTATATGACGCTAACTGTACCTGGTTTGAATTAATGACGTCAATTTCCTTCAAGCATGACGCGTTAGATCAGTTAAAAAAGAAGAAATCAATGACCATTATTACCAATCCCATATTAACCCAAAGAGCCTTTAGTGTCCAATAGTTGATGTACACAAGTGTCATTATTATTGGCTGTAAAGATAATGAATGTCAATGAAATGACCAGTGATGCATCAACACCCCTGAGGAACATTTTTAATTGCTCATTTGTTGCTCTTACATAGCTCGGTTAGACTTCCTTAAGGGTCATTTATATTTCTCCCTAAATTCCATAGAAGAAATAAAAAAGAGATATAAAATAAAGGTGGATTACAGTATACAGACAGATATAATTTGGTTTTAGAAGAATCTGATGATGTTTGTTTTTTTTATTGTGATCTCTGATGTTTGATTGCTTTGTATACTTTTGGTATCTTGGCCAATCTGAGCACAGTTTGAGCCATTGTTGCACTCTAAAAAATGCTGGGTTAAAAACAACCCAAGTTGGGTTGAAAATGGACAAACCCAGCGATTGGGTTGTTTTGACCCAGCAGTTGGGTTAAATGTTTGCCCAACCTGCTGGGTAGTTTTATTTAACCCAACAATTGTTTACAAATTACTATATGTCTGGCTTAAAATGAACCCAAAATAGGTTGGAAATTAAAAATCAGACTCATAATTACTAGAGGCAACAATAATAATCAAAAAGATAAGCATTTATTAATAAGCAATTTAATAAATGTTTATTGTTTAAATATTATTCAAAAAAAATATTAATAAATGTTTGTTTATTAAACATATTAATAAATGTTAATTTCCAACATATTTTGGGTTCATTTTAAGCAAGAAATACAGTAATTTTTAAACAATATTTGGGTTAAATAAAACTACCCAGCAGGTTGGGCAAACATTTAACCCAGCCGCTGGGTTAAAACAACCCAATCGCTGGGTTTGTCCATTTTCAACCCAACTTGGGTTGTTTTTAACACAGCATTTTTTAGAGTGTGAGATCTCTTCTGAAACTCCTCACATCAGTGGCAAACACTGACAGACAGGCAGACAAGTAAGATGAAAGGAGCCAATGAAGGTCAAAGACAAACATTTGTGCGGACACACACATACTCACCAGCTCAGCGCAGGCACAAACTGAATGCAAAATTGCCCCAATAACCACAACTGTTTTCAAACTAAGAAATAATCAGTGGTTGGGATGGAAGGATTCACCACACTTAAACAGCAGTCAGGACGGACCTTTCATCGACACCCATGATATAAAGATAGATTATCTAATCAAAAAAGCTTAAGGCTGTTTTCATGCTTGTGATGCAAAAGTAATTGTTTCATCTGTGGTATTGAATGCAGTTGTTAAACTCAAGTTAACTCCTTGATGAAAAATCAAGGATTCAACTCGTCCTGCAGTGCAGTCCCTCACACCAGTGCCTTTCATAGTCCAGTATCAAACAGACATGTTAGTCTAGATGGTAGATAAACTACTTGGAATTTGAAAAAATGTATTTGTGATATTGCTTACAGTTTTGTAATCTAACTATGGCCTTTAACACCCATTTTCATGATTGAATTATAAGAATAAAGCATAAATCTGTGAGTCACTGCACTGTACATCAATCTTCAAACAAAGCTTTGCTTTTCTCCAGCCAGTGCATTATTTCCTTCATAGATACTAGTTGTGAACTGGCTGACCACTATAAAATATAAATTAAAAAAACTAAAAAAATATAACATATATGAAGATAAAAAAAACAAGTGTTCATGCTTATTATAAATCTGGATTATCATTTTTATAAATATTTCCAGTCATTAATTGTAATTATGCTTATATCTTTTGCTTTTATGCTTATGCTTTTTTTTGCATCGGGATAATTAAAGCAACACCGGGACATGGCTAATCAGGAATCAATTTCACAGTGGCTAAAATTGTGCCATGAGTTTTGGATGAGCCAATAAATTTGTCTCAGGTATTCTTAAATTCTACAAATCATCATAGCAGCACTTTCACTCAATCATTTTTCTACACTCTACACTACAAAAGCTGTCACTGGGGTAGTACCTTTTTAAAAGGCACTACTGTCCTATGTACCATTTAGGTACTAATATGTACACTTTAGGTACTTATATGTACCTTTAAAAGGTACTGATATGCATCCTTAAGAGGTAAATAAGGTACAACAGTGCCTTTTGAAAAGGTACCGCCCCAGTGACAGCTTTTGTACCTTTTTTTTCCTAAGAGTGTATCATATGTGTGAAACTTTTCTATTAATCATAATGTGTATTTTTCTTTTTTTTAAGAAGTACTGAGACAATTAGAATAAGTATTCTTGTAAAATACAACATACAACATTAAGAATTTGCATAGAAGTAATCAATAGCTCTCAGTCATTTTCAAAACTCTTTGAGTTCATATATATATATATATATAAAAACAGTATTACCCCTTTTTAAAATTTATGAAAATAACCACAGTTCTCACAAACTCTGATATTTTAGTTACTCTGTGGTTAGGTTTGAAATTATCTAGTGCAATATCAGAAAGTTACATTTTGAATCATCCAAGGCAGAATTACATCCAATGCACCCCAATCTTTAAAGGCTAATTCATTATGACCTCATGTGAAATCAACGAACAATTAATGCCTTTCTTCATTTATGTAACCTGAGCACTAAATCCACACTAACTCCAGCAGATAAGACATTTATAGGCACTGGCCACAGACAGTAGAAAATTGCCTGGTAATGGCCCATGAACGGAGCAGGCGCTGGGCATTTTGCTGCACCAAAAGTCAGCTCGTTTTCAAAAATATTTCACAATACTGCCGATATTCCCTCTCAGCTGAATCGAACACCTCAGAGTACAGTAAATTTCTCCCCAAAGTTAAATGAGGTGTATAGTAGCCGGGATTATGCCCTGTAAAGAGATGCATTGATTTCACTCTATCAATCGATGACACAATTATGAGAGCAAAGTGAAAAATACGTCCCTGTCATTCACAAGACAGAATACAGAAGACATATAACAGCCGTAAACCATCATGTTTATGCATCATTTGATGCTTTACATCAGTAAATTACATAAAAAAATAAAATAAAATTACCAAAAAAAAATTGTATTTTGATTTTATTTGTATTCTTTGTAAAGTATTGCAGATAAAAGTTGACTAAATAGTTATTTAGATTAAAGTATTCTGCAAACACTTGCAATAAACTACTGATCTGATGGGATAGAACATATTGTCTATTACACACCCATGTTGTTCAAAACCTGTATGACTTTCTTTCAAAAGAAGATATTATACGTTTGTGGTCCAAATAAAACTGAACACCAAAAAGAAAGTGATAGAGGTTTGGAAGTTTAACCACCATTCTTTTTTAAAAACTCGAATTGCACACTCTAAGTTCCAAATAATCAGCAATCAGATTTGTGCAAAGTGGCCTGAGTAAATTGATGTGAATCTAAAGTGTTTCTCCCCCCTCAGTCAGCCTACCTGAGCTGTGTGTGGTTCAGGCACCTGTCCTGAGCAGATCTGCTGAAACTGAAGGCGGTTATATTCTCCTATTGCCTGCTTCTGTTTGTTTCCTAAGAGGATGCTGTTGCTCGGTCGTCTTATAGGGACACACCCCTCCCTGTGGTCCAACCCCTCACCCCCTGTTTTACAAGTGTGTGTGTGAGAGAGAGAGAGATAGAGAAAAAGAGAGAGAGAGAGGACACAGGAAAAGACTGTCTTACGTATTGGGATGGGTGGACGTCAAGACTTATCTTCTACGTCAAGGATTGCAGTCTCTCAGAACAAGCTAGAAAACTAAAAATACAAGCAAAACATTTTCCCAGAATACCCGCACACTCATTCACAGCATGTGCTTTGTCCATTCATCCTCTGTGCTGTTCTGATGAAGTGATGCTCCAAGACAATGATGCTTTGGGAGCTGCGTGCAAAAAGCGTGACCATTGGCACTGAAATGGATTAAACTTCAATCTGCACAATTTTCAATATCTCATTTGCAGTCTTCAAAGTTAAAATGAATATTGATCAAGCAATTTAAACTATGAATTTTAGGGTAAATGATTAGGGAAATTAGGGAGGTTAAACCAAACGGACTTGTTTTTATAAAATAGAGAGGTTAATAGGATTAGGAATACATTTTAAAAATTATTGAGCGCAATGTATACAATAATAGTGGATAAATTAGTTCAGATTGTTTGGCCTTCAAAGAATAAGATGAGAAATATTTGGGTTTGTACTGAAGTCTCTAATCGTTGAATGCAAACTTTGGTGTTTTGGCAGATCTGAGCACAGTTTGAGACATGAAACTCTAGAAGAGATGTAATATACTGTTTTGTTATGTTTTTTTGCAGGAAAAAAATGTAAAGGCATAGGCAAGTCCATTTGTTCTTTATTTAAAGGCTTAGTTCACCCAAAAATTTAAATTCGTAAAACTTCGAAGCTTCAAGAAGCAGTGTTTTGAAATCGACCATCAATAGATATTGTTGAAAAGTCATTATTTAGTTTTTTGGCAAACAAAAAGTATTCGCGTCGCTTCATAACATTAAGGTTGAACCACTGTGGTCACATGAACTGTTTTAAATATGTTTTTAGTACCTTTCTGGGCATTGAAAAAGAAAATGATCTTGCTGGCAATGGAGGCCTCATTGAGCCATCGGATTTGATCAAAAATATCTTAATTTGTGTTCTGAAGATGAATGAAGGTTTTACGGGTGTGGAACGACACGAGGGTGAGTAATTAATGACAGAATTTTCATTTTTAGGTGAACTAACCCTTTAATCATATTTCTGTATAGGGAAAACAGCTGAGATGTTAAATTCATGAGTTTTCTTTGGTGAAGTTTCTTTTTAAATAGGATTTCGCTTGAGATTGGTAGTTTCTGCAATCTATTTTTATCTTATAGACTAAAGAAAAAAAATAGCACTATCACATCACACAGAGTTAATTGACAGAAAGTGAAATAAAATGTAATTCACAGTTATAAAAAAATCTTTATATTGTCCAATCATACTAATATTTATTCTCATTTAAGAATACATGTTTGCAGTCAAACAGGCATCAAGAAAACTATACTATACTAAACACAACGTCCCCTGAAGTTTTAAAAAATCAATCCTTGTTTAAGACATCTCCAATAATGAGTACTGACAGTCACACCAGTGAAGTGAGAAATTCACAGCACTCTGAAGACGAGTGTGTTTTACACAAAATAGCCTGTAGATAAATGTGCCTGACGGATAGCGAAAGCTCCTTTGCATAGTCTCACAATGAATGGCAGTTTTAAAATAAAACTATTTCATGGTGATACCACAAAATCCAAAATACAATGTAAGGACCTGAAAGTGTTGAGATTGCTTTTCTAACAGTGAGCCGCTTGTGAATTGAAACCCAGTCTTGTCTGGCAAGTCCAAAACAGCCAAATCAGAACAGGCCAGCACTCTGTCCACAGGTGAAGGGACCAGAAAATTGGCCCTCCCAGCTGTGGCCTCCACAGTTGCTTAAGCCAGATCTTATAAAGTGAGTTTAAGCAGTCATGTGTTTGTCCTTGGGCGGGTATATAGAGAACCTCTGATTATGGTGATGGTAAAAACAGCCTCTTGCTGAGATGACCATCTCGTGATGCTAAGAAGGGCTTCTGGCCCAAATGATGTATCATTGTAGCTCTCAGCTGGATAACATGGAGGGGGGAGATCTGATAAGTGTGTTACAGGATGAGTTGTGTTCGCTGATCTGGCTTCAGCGTGTCACCATGCTGAGGAAATGGAGCCAGAGAAGAAACTCATGCTGAGAGAGCAGAAAGCATTTACGAGATATTCTGGGGATCAGCTCTAGGGTGAGTCTGCGATGGGCAGAACTGTTGGTTTGCATCCGCACTGCTTGCTGATTATTGTGTTCTGGACTCAGGGCATGATGCATGGAAGATAAAATGTGCATATTAGAGAAGTCCAAGTCCCACGCAATGCAGTGAAAAACAAAGGAAAGCTTTCAAAGGAAACCCTCAGCAGAATATCCAACCTGATTTAAGTGTTTTTTTTTTTCAGTGATCTGATAATTGGTGCCATCACTTGGCACCTTCTATGAATTAGTGCTTTAAAAAGTAATAAATGAACTACATAAAACATGCAAGAATGGATAACAGTCTATATCAATTTATCACAGTGGCACTAGCAGTTTGCAAGAAAATATTAAATACAGTCATTTTTATGTAATAATTTGAGTAACCTGGTCGAATGGTTGAGTTTAACAATAGTTAACAATCCCATTTTCTCAATTTTTACAAATATTATTAGATCTGTCAGTTTCATAATGATACTACAAACTTGTGTCTGAAGACTCAATCAGCCATTTTGTTGATTCAACACTGGCAATTTCAGAAACCCTCCCAAAGGTATTTCCTTCCTGGCATCATCAGCTTGATTGTAAAGTAAACATTCCCAAGTTGTTTCAACCAAAATCAGAGTCATTGATAAAAATGCATCACAGCAATGAATGCAATCAATCAAGGACCCAAGAAATCCCCAGTATCATTAAAACATGAGACAGAACAGAGAAGCATCATATGCAATCAGTTTGATTAATAGAGCTGCGCTGCACTGCTAGAATCCCACGGGATTATTCCTATATGACGTTAACAGAGCAAGACTGTAAATTCACACAATTACAAACTTAAGTTACTTGCATGTGCTCAGAATCATGAACACTGTTATCAAATTAGCTCTTCATAATGCCTGAGACAATGAGTGGGATTTAAATGACATATTTTCTTAACAAGTACTCCGCTACTCTGATTTATACGCCTTTGCAGTAATTTATTCCTTTGTTCAGTTCTTTTGTTAATTCATAATTTCATTGTAACTGCAAATGGCATACTTTACAAATAACAGATACAAATGAATCATCTTAAGTTCATTATCAACTTCAGTGTTCTTCAAAGGTTAAACTGTTCCTGTAGCTCAACTATGGTGCTAGCAACACCAATGTCATGAGTTTGATCCCTAGACACACATGTTTTGTATAAAAGTAAGTGCTGAAACATTTAAAAAAATCTGAGTTTCTTAAAGAGATTGTTCACCCTAAAATTAAAGGGATAGTTCACCCATAAATGAAAATGATCCCATTATTTACTCACCCTCAAGCCACCATATGACTTTCGTCTTTCAGCATATCCATCCATCATAAAAGTAATCCATACGGCTCCAGGGGATTAATAAAGGCTTTCTGAAGTGAAGCGATGGGTTTTTGTATGAAAAATATCCATATTTATAACTTTGTAAACTAGAATCACTAGCTTCCGGTAACAGCCGTCCTCAGTTAATGTTGAAACAATGTTGAGATTTCAACCACAAATCAATGATAATATCATTGAATCAACATTATGAAATGATGTTGGTTCAATATCACGTTTGCACCGGCATTAAATGTTGAAACAATGGTGAACAAAAAATCAATGGTAATGCTGTTGAATCAACGTTACACTATGATTGATTCTACATCACTGATGCTGAATTCCTGACCTTTTCAAAGTTTGGGGAAAACCTTTTAAAATATAAATTACACCTTTCCAGCTGAGTCAATATATTTTATTTAACAGTTTGACAAAATCATTTACAAAAAGTTATAAAAGATCAATCAAGGTCTAATCAAGGTCATTAGGATCAATGGAAACGTCCAGGCAGGTGTGAAGGAGCTAAACATGTAGAGCAATAAACACCTCTGAGCTATGGCCATTAATATAAATTATATCTCAGTTCATTTTCCATGAAACTACAAAGCATTCAAGTAACACGTTTATCTTGAAGAATAAAAGAGCTTAGGTTTTTTCAATGAATATTTCTTTAAAGGGATAGTTCACTTCGAAATGAAAATTTTGTCATCATTTATTCACCCTCAAGTTGTTCCAAACCTGAATGAGTTTCTTTCTTCTGTTGATCACAAAAGAAGATATTTCAAAGAATGTTGCTAACCAGACAGTTGACTGTACCCATTGATTTCCATAGTAGGAAAAAATACTATGGAAGTCAATGAGTCAGAAATTTTTAAAAATGTCCCGCTCGCGCTTGTCCATATAATGGCAGTGAGTAGCGACCAGCATCAAGATTTTAAAAAAGAATGATCCCATGCAACATACATCATATATTCCAAGTGTTCTGGGGTATTCGATATAAAATTTAACATATTATTTAATGAAATTCTTGACCTTGGCCATTAGTCTTCAGTGCACGGCTATGCAACATGCTCAATTGTGTGACTCCTGTTAGTGCCGCAGTTCACTCCGTCTCGCCCAGTAAAAGCACACAAGTTGTCAGAAATCAAGATTCACAAAAACGCGACATGAAATACAATCCATGTACCTTCTTCTCTGAATATATCTGTTGTGTTCGTCGTAACAAGAAGTTATCACGTTCCAGTCTGGAGATATTTTACTCAGTGAAGAAAGTACATGGATACTTTTTTGGGGATTTTTAGGCACTGTATTTTGTGTCACATTTCATGTCACAACTGGGGTGCTAACGGAGTCACACAAATGCACACATCCAGTAGCCATGCACTGAAGACCAACAGCCAAGGTCAGGTTTTAGTTCAATAATACACTAAATTTCATATTGTGTACCCCTAGAAAACTTAGAATATACAACGTGTCACATGGGATCATTTTTTTGTGTCTTTTTTAAAAAGCGTAATGCTAGTTGCTATTCACTCAAGTGGGACATTTTTAAAACATTCTCCTTTTGTGGTCCATATTAGAAAGAAGGGCATATGGCATTAGAACAACACCAGTGTGAGTAGTTTATGACTTCATTTTCATTTTTGGGTGAACTATCCCTTTAAATTCCATGTATATTATGAAAGTGATTGTTTCATTTAGATTATGTTATTTGTGGAATCAGACAAGTTTGTCTGTGAGTGTCTAGACCAGCTATTTTTAGGATGCATGAATGTGGAACTATTAGAAAGTTCAAGACAGCTCCAATTTGCCCTTGTCACTTAGCATAGCCGAAGTATAACAACGTCATATCAATTTCTATCGCCAAGGGCGAACTGCAAAAGAGTAAAATGGTTTTGGAGTGGTTGTCAATCAAAGAGTATGAGCTTCATGTTAAAATTTAATTGAAAAAACCATCTCATGATATTTATACAGGGTGCCATTGCCAAAGGGCATTTGCAGCATCTTAAAGAAGCCAACAAATTAAAAACATTGTTTAGGTATTCATTGTCACATAGTTCCTCAATTAAGAAAAATAGTATCTGTTATGCTTTCCACAAAATGTGTCAAAAACATGTTTTCCAACATGAGGGTAAATAGCTGGACTATACTGTGGTCAAACATTAAATCCTCTTTCTCATGGTCATATGATGTCCACACATATGGGTTTCTGGACACTGACCAAATCAACCATTGTACATTTACACAGGAAAGTGACCATGCTGATGTTTAATGACCATGCTTAGTGCTTTAGAAACTGAGAGACAGTGAAAGCTTGAGATCGGGGCAACAGCATGTGCGCTAAAGCCGGCTCCAGACGGAAGGCTAACATTGGTTGACTTACGCTTTGCACTAAACAGGCTGCCACCAGCAGGCATTAGACGGCTACTCACTGTGATTCACCACAGCAAACTTCATCTGAATACATCGCCAGCTGATTATTTCATCACTGCTCAATAAACAGATGGGGTTACAGTATATTTGGACTCTGCATTGCCTAAGGATGATTAATCAGACTGACTAACAAGTCCCGGTTGTACAGGAGTTTCAGTATATAAAAACAGGAATTGTTCAAAGACATTTTAAAATATAAAAATCCAGCATAAAATAGTACAGTATATGAAAGTTGTCAGTTTGTATCTGCTTTGGATGCTGATTATTGTGCAATTATTTTATCTGCTGCTATGCATTTGGGTGTTCTTGGTTGTTGCTAGGGTGTTACTATGGTGTTCTGGGTAGTTTCTAGTGTATTTGTGGTTGTTAGGGAGTTTCTGTGGTGTTATGGGTGGTTGCTTGGTGCTGATTTACTGGCCGAAGTCAAAAGAACCCTCCTCTAAAGCCACTTTTCCACCGTCAGGCTGAACGGTTCTGAGAACGGTAAGGAACGCTTCCAGTTATATTTCCACTTGAGCTTGGTTCGGCGCGGCATGATTATAAACCATTCTTGGCCTGAAATTCTCAGTTGGCAAAAATGAAAATTATCCCATAATTTACTCCCCCTCAAGCCATCCTAGGTGTGTATGACTGTCTTCTTTCAGACGAACACAATCAGAGTTATATAAAAAAATATTCTGGCTCTTCCAAGCTTTACAATGGGAGTGAATAGTAACCGAGATTTTGAAGCCCAAAAAAGCACATCCATCCATTCAAAAGTAATCCATAGGGCTCCAGGGGCTTAATAAAGGCCTTCTGAAGTGACGTGATGCGTTTTTGTATAAACTAGAATCACCAGCTTCCGGTTACGGCTGTATGCTCATTCACGAGAGAGTCAAGTTCTGGTGTAGGACGTAGGCGTAGCATAAGCTTAGGTGAGAGTAGACGGCTCTCACGATTCAAACGAAGAGGGCTGGGCAACAAACTCAAGCTCCTCCGACATTTCTCTTTAAAAATTCTCGTTTTAGACTTCTAATTCGTGACAGGTGTTTTGTTTTTCTCTATTCTCTGTGCTTTCACGTTTATCAATACGTCATGCATCAGGTCAAGTTTACTCTTCCGCTGAAATCGACTCGCGTACGGAAGCCAGTGATTCTAGTTTATAAAGTTATAAATATGGATATTTTTCTTAAAAAAACGCATCGCTTCACTTCAGAAGGCCTTTATTAACCCCCTGGAGTCGTATCCCACTGCACAATGTGACGTCGGAGTGACGTCTATTTCATGTAATTTTTGGACGTCCAAATTCGGTCCATTGAAGGGGTGGTTTTGTAACGCCAGGCGACGTCTTTTTTCGACATCTTCCGCACGTCTAATGTTGACGTCCATGGGACCTCCATGTAAGGGCTATTTATAGTCCAAATGTAGTCGTTTGTGGAGGTCTTTTCAACAACAAATTTAGACTTATTTTGGACGTCGTTTTTATAACTTCTATAACTGTGGTCCCATGTTTCCAGAGGGTGGAGGACATGCTTTTCTGTACCTAGCTGTTGAGCCAAACAAAGCTACAGGAAAATGAACAGGCACAGAAAACATGTCCTCCACCCTCTGGAAACATGGGACTACATACAACACTACAGTTATACAAATACAAATAAATCACAATTCAATATCACCTTTTCATCTTTATTCAAAAATAAACGCAGAGATGCAGGTTGAAAAGCTGTTCCGTCATTTTGCAATGGTTGAACACTCGCGCGAAATGCCTGTTGTGTTGCCTCGGCCAATCAGAGTGGCGAATGGTTGGGTTATGATGATGTGCTGCCTCGACCAATCAGAGTGATGTTGACTGGTTTTTGTCTCTTTGGTTGAAATCCAAAGCCCTTGATAGAGAGTTGTCCTTGCCTGTCCTTTAGCGGCTGTTGGTTCTTTTGAAATTAGAAAAAGGAGGATAGGCCTAATATATGCTACCATGAAATTATTTTCTGAACTATAATTTCCCACAAATTGCATTTCCAAATAATAAACAGATACATGCAAAAATACATATGCATAAAGAAATAACTTGATTAGGCTACTTTAAATAAACCAGTTAAAGAAAAACAGGAAAATGTAAAAACAAAAAAAAAACATNAAACATGGCCTGAATAAATAAATAGGCATTCACATAATAAATCGTGTTTGTTTATAAAGAATCTGTATGTGAAGAGTTCAGATGCAAAAGCCTCTAAGTGCCATCTGAAATTCTTCTAGAATGATAATTTTTATAAAGACTGTAGTTAAGTACTTTCACTTAAATGACAATTAATAGGTAATTTGCATTGCCATTTAAGTGAAATTATTGAATTTAAATATACAAGCTTGATAAAAATGATCATTCTAAAAGAAAATTTCAGATGGCACTTAGAGGCTTTTTAGTGGCACTCTTCATGTATTAATCATGTTGATAGGCCCTATAAAACAAATATTACATATTAATCATGTAAATTTCCTGCACCTGTTATAGACGTCCAAATGACGTCCAAAAAAATTACCCAGTTCAAAGGTCAAATGTTGAACGTCATGGTTGGACGTCCAAATAGTGGACCTAGTTTGGACGTCGAATAGATGTTCAGAAATGATCATGGACCGACGGACCTAATATAGACATGATCTGCACGTCTATCCGACGTCCAATGTTTAGTGGGATGGATTAGTATGGTTTACTTTTATAATGGATGCGCTTTCTTGGGCTTCAAAATATTGGTTAATATTCACTCCCATTGTGAAGCCTGGAAGAGCCAGAATATTTTTAATATAAATCTGATTGTGTTTGACTGAAAGAAGAAAGTCATATACACCTTGGACAGTGTTGCCAAGTCTGCTGTTTTCCTGTGGAATGGGGCTACTTTTAAGTTAAGTTAAAATTGTTTAAGTGAGTTGATTTTCTCCCCCGTACATATGATTTCAGAGCTCCAACATCCCCAAAACACCCCCTAGACGTACAAATTCAGTGGAGAATTTGGCTACTCGATGGCGAAAATAGCATTGGGCTATTTTTAGGGTACTTTTGACTGGCCATTGGGCTACTTTTGTTGGACAGAGCTGGCAACCCTGACCTAGGATGGCTTGAGGGTAAGTAAATTATGGGATAATTTTCATCTTTGGGTGAACTAACCCTTTAACGCAAGTTAATAATAAAATTAAAATAAATATCTGATCATCCTCCATAACGGTCGCTATTTATATCTCATATCGTCTGTAAACTCTTGCGTTACCAAGGCATCGACTGACGCGTTTGTATTACATTCCAAAGAGCTCCGTTATCAGTCCCACAGTGGAAAATGAATTGGCACGGAATGGAACAGTTAAACAATGAGAACGGTTTGGCCTGAAGGTGGAAAAGCAGCTTAAGTCTTTATGATATTCTGGTCTCATTCAATGCAAGTCTACAGGCTTTGTTCTACCAGCGAAAATCATGAGTCTGATTTCTTTGAAAAGTAATAACACACCTCTCTTCAACAAGCTGCTCGATTTGAGACCACAAACATTGCGAGTTGAATTACAATCCAAAGTTTAATACTTGGGGTCAGAGGTTTTGAAAAAATATTGGTGCTTGCTTTAGTAACCTCTACTAATAAAATATATAATATAAAAGGGAATTTGTCACTTTGACAGGTCATTAATTGACTAAATTGAACAAAATGACATGATGATATAATAAAACTATGTCCTAATGTTGTCAAACTAAGCATTTATAACATTACTGCTCACAATAGGGTACTCATTTAATTAATCATTCAACGTCACAGCAGACTGTTGTCACCAATGATACATCACGGAAGGCAGTCACTCATCGAACAAAATCTCCTTGAAAATGAATCACCATTGTGCAACAAAACCACACATTTTAGTCAGAGAGCATTTCTGCCAAATGAATGTGACTGTCTGTATCAACATTCGGCCTGTAGGAGCCAAAACAGATGCTGCCAGACATGTGAGAAGAACATGATGTTTGGTTAGACCACGTTTTCGGGAATATTTGCATACTGTACATTCTTCAGAAAAGTTGTAATTGCATTTGATTTTATTATTTATTTAGTATTCATTTTTTTTAAAACATTTACAAAATGTTCCCAAGACAAAACTTGATCTTGTTCAAATGTTTATGTACCCTTAGTTCTTAATAATGTGTGGTGTTTGCATGTTTGCAGCCATTTATTCAAGTTGTTCTTGATAAAAACCCTCAAAGTCTTGGTTTCCCAGCATTCTTTGCACATTTGAGTTCTGATCCACATGCAGTAGCTATATGTAACAGGATAATTTGGGTAAAATTAGTTAATATGTTGTGCAGAAAATGTATAAATATGCATTTTGTACAGATTACAATGCAGTAAAACATTTGATTTTGATTTTTTTTTTTTTAATGCATCTTACAGATTCTGCAAGCGGTATGTAAACTTATAAACACTCTAGATGGTGTAAGTTAATGCATTCATTTGATGGTCAAGCTATGAAAAATCCCTTTCATTATTGCAGTCATTTAAGTCGCTAATTAAATAGTCATTAGGAGTTGCAGCTCATTTATGATTACCCTGAGGAGAAATGACAGAGAGACTTTTCGAAGGGGCAAACTTTGCTGCCTCCAGGCTATATTTAAAGAAAACAGCAATAACTAAGCCAGTGATTTTCTTTTTTTCCAGTTTAGTGCACACTGAATCAAACTAATATATATCAACACGAATCTCATCATTGCTTTAGTTGATTTGACAATTTTGATTTGCATTTAATAATGCTGTGACTATAAGAAAATGCTTTGCCGAGCTCTGCGATGCTGTAATTATGACAGTAAACAAGCAATTATCTTTTTTATGTGTTTCCTCATAATCCAGTGTGAAAGGATGCGGAAACACCAGGGTTTGGAACATTGCGAAGATAAGTAGCTTATCTCTCTTTCTGCAGGTGTTTGAGACTGCGATCCAATCAGGGAATTTCAGAAGGAATTCATTGACTCGAACTCTTGTAGATCCAGTATGTTTGTGAAAAAATAAAAGGCATTTAATCTTTTTTGGATTCACTAATATGCCAAACTAGGCAGGAAGTCACTTCAGTGTGATTAACAATGTGTAGCATGAGAATGTAACTCAGTTCTTCTGAGAGAGGTATTTGTAAAAAGAATGATGTGCTTATTTTTGACATGATTTGTCTAAATAATTCAATCATTATTACAGTTATGTGGCTATATTCTGAATTGAATAGTAATGAATACTGTGCAGTATACACCGTACTCTGCTACTATTTTGTTTATAAATTATCAGATGACCTTATCGTATCACATGTTTAATTCAGCAAGTGGTAGTTATGTCAGAAACAAATATGCTTTTCAGCATTTTAATACTTATGTAAAAATGCCTTAACTCTTCACTGTAAACCCTAACGCTTAAACTATCTAGTATTTAGCACTTTCTTTTTCTTTCAAGTTCACAGAACTGACATATTTTAAGTAAACTGAACTGTTTCATTGTTTTAAGTTTTATGAACTCATTTATTTTAAATTTAGATGAACTTAGATGAACTTAAAGGGGTCATGAACTGCGTTGTTTTATAATGTTTCCTGTGGTGCACTTATAATGTTAGCATGCTTTTTACATCCAAAATTGTCATAATTTATAAATAAAAGACATTTTTCCTACCCTTATTTTAGCCCTCTGATTCTGCTGTGAGACTTCAGTGTAAACGCCCACTGCTGTGATTTGCTAATGTCTTTCCATTTTAAATAGAATTGAATTATTACTCTCTCTTTTAGCGCATTTTTACTATTACAGCTCTCAAGGTTAACTAATCGTGAAAAGTGCTGCATTACATTTATATCTATGGCATTATATTTAAGTCGTGGCATGAAAGGTTGCAGAGATGAACACTGTGTAGCCGATCACAGACATGTTGAGCGCATGAAAGCAGTGATCTCGTCATTGCAACTCAATTTCTGCACACTAACAAATGCTTTCATCTTCACTAACAGTGCAAACGCGATATAATGGAGTTTTGTGTGTCAGTCACGATAAACTCGCGCTGTTTGATTGACAGCTTCAGTGCGTGCTGCTCCAACGGTTGCAAAGGGAGCTTTCTTTGATCGCTTTCTTTATATAATTTAATCACTGTTAAATAACAGATTATTTTCATCCTACTAAGAGAAACAATGCAAGTTGACATTTAGTCACTGGTTTGATTTACTGACACACAAAGAACATCTGACTGTACATGATTCATTACATATCAGATCAGGCATTAGAATTAACACAGTTACTTACATGTTGTTGCGTTACTGTCCAGTCCAGGCACTGCACAATATTTTGTAATTGCTTGGTAGCTCGATCTGATTTAGCAGGACGTAGGCCTATGTTACTTAGGCTACCTATTCTATTGCATGTCATGTGCGAATCGGTGGGTGGGGCTAAACAGGCAGTGATGAAGTAGGCGTTGATCTTCTTCTGCGGAGGCGGTGCTTGCTGCCCTTTGACGTCATAGATCCCTACTTTGAAAAACCTGTTGTTTGCTGGGTCTGGTGTCAATAAAAGCTTTTATTGGACTAACAAGGAAGTTTTCAGTTCTGAAACTTACAGGATATTCTTATAGTATGATGATGACCTCTTATATGTCAAAAGCTCAAGGAAAATTTGATTTCTCAGTTCATCACCCCTTTAAGTTAAAAGTTGAATGATTCGTTATGAATAAGTTTACTCAAATATTTCAATTTAAGAACAATTAAAATGTATGAGTACACACTCTAAAAAATGCTGGGTTAANCTGCCCTTTGACGTCATAGATCCCTACTTTGAAAAACCTGTTGTTTGCTGGGTCTGGTGTCAATAAAAGCTTTTATTGGACTAACAAGGAAGTTTTCAGTTCTGAAACTTACAGGATATTCTTATAGTATGATGACCTCTTATATGTCAAAAGCTCAAGGAAAATTTTATTTCTCAGTTCATCACCCCTTTAAGTTAAAGGTTGAATGATTCGTTATGAATAAGTTTACTCAAATATTTCAATTTAAGAACAATTAAAATGTATGAGTACACTACAAAGTAAAAATCTGCCAGTTCTGCCTACTTAAACTTTGAATTTCTTAACTTAAAAATTGTGATGTAATTATTCATGTTTACAGTGTGGCAGTCCAATCAAGCAATGAATCAAGAAATTGATTTAAAAAATCCTGACATTTTAAATCATTTGTTAAAAGGAAATTAGATAAATAGATAAAAAATGTAATCATTTTAGTGTATTTTTTTTAAATATCACAAATATTTTATCATGTTTTATCAGTAATTGACTTTTTTTTTTTTTAAGCAGAGCTCTTTAAAGCATGAAATGGATTTATGTTTTTTCCCTGTCTGTTGTCTTTAATGTATTTATGGCTTATCCAAATGTTTTCCTGCAGCTCCAGACTGATTAATCAAATGGCTTTTAGAGCTCAGATGATTAGTTTAAGAGAAGGGCAGTATCAGTAAAAAAGCACTCATAAACATACATAATATTTATAGCAATATTAGTATGAGTAGTGTGCTAGTATGCTATTCCATAAGATTAAGATTTTTCTTACATACTGTCACGGCAGTTGTTCTGAACAAAGCGCACAACAGGAATAATCCAGGAAACAATCCTTAATTCAGAAAAACTCAAGAAACCGGATTTCACAACATCTCAACATTGACTAGACAAGAACAAGGACTACAAGAACAAGGACTGCAAGAACACAGGGAGTATAAATACTACAACAAATGAGGGAACTAATAAGCTAATTAATTGGACGACAGGTGTAATGAATCAAACAGAAACAGACTAGGAACAGGTAAACGGCAGAACTAAAACACAATGAAACAAAGTAAAAACAGTATATATGTTACACATCAATTTTCATAATGTTCTTGGCTGTTTAAAGAGTTAGTTCACCCAAAAATGAAAATATTTTCTGCTTCAGAGCTTCACGAATCAAATCTGTGGATCGGAGCGCCAAAGTCACGTGATTTCAGCAGTTTAGCCGTTTGATAGGAGATCCGGATCATAATTCGAAACAAAAGATTCATAAAGCTCAGAAGCTTCATGAAGCAGTGTCCCATCACTAGATATTGTTGAAAAGTCAAAGTTTTTTTTTGGTGCACAAAAAGTACTCTTGTTACTTTATAATGTTAAGGTAGAACCACTGAACTCACACGAACTGTTTCAAATATGTTTTTAGTAGCTTTATGGATCTTGAGAGTTTTAATGGCTTTGCTCTCAATGGAGGCCTCACTGAGCCATCGGATTTCATCAACAATATCTTAATTTGTGTTCAGAAGATGAGCGAAGGTCTTACGGGTGTAGAACGACATGAGGGTGAGTAATAAATGACATTATTTTCATTGTTGAGTGAAATAACCCTTTAAGAACACTCAAAAGCTTCAGTGTTTCACAAACCTGTCATTTAAACTTTTATCAGAACAAAAGAACAAGATAAACTGTGATAGATAAACTGTGTTTATTTTTATTATAATAAATCGTAGTCATTATAAGTAGGAAACAAATGACATCAGCACTGTTTTAGCCCACTTTTGAGCCACAGAAATGTACCAAGCAATGTATAATATAAAAATCCCCAAAGAGGTTTTTTTTTTTTTTTTTAAACTGTGGACCAGGAACTGCTTGTGTGTTTTTATGCTGCTAGGCCAACTGTGAAATTTTCTCTGTACATTCTTGATAAGTCCACTTTAAGACGCCTGTCTTTCTCATTTAAGGTGGTTCAAGGAAATCCTCCACGTCGGATATGAGGTCCTTGGGTGTTATCTAGCCGGAAAGCTGAGAGCAATTTGGGTGTAATTTCTAAAACAGCAATCTCTGTAAGTGCAACAGAGCGAGGAATTATGGAAGCATGGCTCATCTGTATGCTTGGTGCGTGGACATTAAAAATGATTAAATAATTATCTGTTCAGAGACAACTCTTCAAAAAGAAGCAATGAACATTAGAATCCTCAAATGGGACAATAACATTGATAAGAATGGTAGTAATTGCTTTTAGAGAATTTTCTATACGAGGCTTGTTGTAATGAAATTGCCACATTTGGACAATGTCGCTATTCAAAAAAGCCATTGAGTCTTTCTTTGAAACTGAAGCTAACCTTTCAAACAGGAAGTTTCACCAGTGTCAGACTTAAACCCAACATTACAGTTCGATAATGTAGCTAAAAAACTGCATTGATGCCACATTTGGCGGGGGCACAGTGAGACTGGAAGTTTGACTCTGAGGTGTTCAGAGGGAAGAGGCAGTTTTTCATTTTCAGTTGGACCGTGCTTCAAGGAAAAGGGCAACCCTCTCAGCAGAAACCGCACTACAGATGCCATTCATTTAAGAGCTGCTCGAGTGTGTCATCTCATTCCAATAAAAAGCCCAAAGGTTACTGTCCCAGCCCCCTCCTGTCTCTTTAACACACTCCCCATCTATTTTTTTCTTTTCACAACCACCCTCTGTCCATTAAGTTAATGGACCCATCGTGATGTAGCACACATTTCCAGTTCCCCAGTGTTGACAGATACTCTGGGTGACGATTGAAGTGTTTGATTGTGCATCTAAAGTGTACAACTCAATACTTTCGCACTCACAGACCCCTTTCAGCGCTCCACTTCTCCTAAAGTAAAGTTCTTAACAAGATAAGCCAGTAAAGAATAATGGAGGAAATCACAACAGGCTTAGATGGGGATTCCCTCCTTAAAGAGAAAAAAGCCTTTTTGAACACGTCTTCTTAATCAATTCGTTCCGCCACTGATACAGAATCTTAAAAGGAAAAGCCTTTCAGGATTGTGACATAATTACTTTTTTTTTTAATACTCACTTAAAATGCAGATGTTGCCCGCTAATAACGCTGCAGCATCAGAGACGGAAGAAATCTGTGGTTCATGTGGGAATGAATTCAGATGAGAGGAAAGCTCCATTAGACTTGAGCATAATTGATAATTTCCCTGTGTATGCGTAAATGCATCTCACGGGCCAGCGTGGCTATAATTTATCTGCCTTTCCAAAATGCCTCCCAGAGGAACTATTCCAGGCAAATTTTTGAAGGGAAAAAAAAGAGAAAATGCAACCCCCTATGGACACACTAAAGCTCGAGATGCCATTGGCTAGTAAAGTTTTTATTTTACCCACCAGGCTTTTTACATGGAATGCAAGAACTGTGCAAATGAAAAAAATATATATAAAATTCTATATAAAATTATACTAAAATATAAATGTCAAACATTATTAAAGACAAGTAAACAGTCTGTAATAAAATAAGAACAAATAATCAAACTACAAACAATAGCACAAATAAACACAATAGAGCAGATACAAATGAAATAGTGTTTTTCAGGTAGATCTAACTGTAGTTATACAGATTAGGTAGATTATAGTTACAGAAATGGAATAATGTAGGCATATAAATGTAAAATAACCCTATAATTCAAATATACAGTGGGTACGGAAAGTATTCAGACCCCCTTAAATTTTCCAATCTTTGTAATATTGCAGCCATTTGCTAAAATCATTTGTTCATTTTTTTCCTCATTAATGTACACACAGCACCCCATATTGACAGAAAAACACAGAATTGTTGACATTTTTGCAGATTTATTAAAAAAGAAAAACTGTAATATCACATGGTCCTAAGTATTCAGACCCTTTGCTCGGTATTTAGTAGAAGCACCCTTTTGATCTAATACAGCCATGAGTCATAAGTTTTTCCTGGATTTGGGGATCCTCTGCCATTCCTCCTTGCAGATCCTCTCCAGTTCTGTCAGGTTGGATGGTAAACGTTGGTGGACAGCCATTTTTAGGTCTCTCCAGAGATGCTCAATTGGGTTTAAGTCAGGGCTCTGGCTGGGCCATTCAAGAACAGTCACAGAGTTGTTGTGAAGCCACTCCTTCGTTATTTTATCTGTGTGCTTAGGGTCATTGTCTTGTTGGAAGGTAAACCTTAGGCCCAGTCTGAGGTCCTGAGCACTCTGGAGAAGGTTTTCATCCAGGATATCCCTGTACTTGGCCGTCCTGTCCCTGCAGCTGAAAAACACCCCCACAGCATGATGTTGCCACCACCATGCTTCACTGTTGGGACTGGATTGGACAGGTGATGAGCAGTGCCTGGTTTTCTCCACACATACCGCTTAGAATTAAGGCCAAAAAGTTCTATCTTGGTCTCATCAGACCAGAGAATCTTATTTCTCACCATCTTGGAGTCCTTCAGGTGTTTTTTAGCAAACTCCATGTTCAATTTCATGTGTCTTGCACTGAGGAGAGGCTTCCGTCGGGCCACTCTGCCATAAAGCCCCGACTGGTGGAGGGCTGCAGTAATGGTTGACTTTCTACAACTTTCTCCCATCTCCCGACTGCATCTCTGGAGCTCAGCCACAGTGATCTTTGGGTTCTTCTTTACCTCTCTCACCAAGGCTCTTCTCCCCCGATAGCTCAGTTTGGCTGGATGGCCAGCTCTAAGAAGGGTTCTGGTCGTCCCAAACGTCTTCCATTTAAGGATTATGGAGGCCACTGTGCTCTTAGGAACCTTAAGTGCAGCAGAATTTTTTTTGTAACCTGGATCTGTGCCTTACCACAATTCTGTCTCTGAGCTCTTCAGGCAGTTCCTTTGACCTCATGATTCTCATTTGCTCTGACATGCACTGTGAGCTGTAAGGTCTTATATAGACAGGTGTGTGGCTTTCCTAATCAAGTCCAATCAGTATAATCAAACACAGCTGGACTCAAATGAAGGTGTAGAACCATCTCAAGGATGATCAGAAGAAATGGACAGCACCTGAGTTAAATATATGAGTGTCACAGCAAAGGGTCTGAATACTTAGGACCATGTGATATTTCAGTTTTTCTTTTTTAATAAATCTGCAAAAATGTCAACAATTCTGTGTTTTTCTGTCAATATGGGGTGCTGTGTGTACATTAATGAGGAAAAAAATGAACTTAAATGATTTTAGCAAATGGCTGCAATATAACAAAGAGTGAAAAATTTAAGGGGGTCTGAATACTTTCCGTACCCACTGTAGATATTACAAAAGTTATGATTTTTGCAGTGAGTCTTTTGTTGTTTGATTAACATTAAAAACAGACAGCAGCAGGAATATTAGGCTGCTGTAACGGTTGGTCTGCTGCACGCATGATGATTTCATAAAGTCATCACTCACAAACACTCAGGAGATATCATAGAGGACGTAGGATAATTCCAAACCAAATAAACTGAAATGAGAACCAACAAGGGACTGACAATGATGATGATGATGATTATATGTAACTATAGGTGATGATTATATTGTAACTATAGAAACAAACGAGGAGATAATCAGAAACCAATGAAACCGGAACTAAAAGGAGTAGGCTAAACAGTAACTAACAGAACAGAAAAACAAAACAGAAGTCCACAGAATTATAGAATTATATATTCCCCTACACACCTAATAAATATATTGCAATATAAATGGCTACAACATGGTTTTCAATATAAATATTCCACATTTCCACAATCCATGCTAAATTACTACAGTTCATTTATGGTAAATGTTTGTAAGTGTGGTGATTTTGGGATTTAAAAGTCTTCTGTCTTCATTCATGGCACGTTTCTCCTGTTTTCCTCATTGCTGGGAATGTTGAGGCTGTTTCATCCGATTTAAAACTAGTTTAATCATCGAGTGTTTTGTGGTTTGTAACCGAGAGGTGTGTGTCGAACTGAATTGTTACTGGATGTCGCAACGCTGTTTAATAATGGTAACCGGGAATAAACGCAACTCCTTTTAAGTTTTCGTTCCATTATCCACTGGGCTGTGCTGCGTAGTTCAAAGTAAACTAGTGAAACGCCTGAAAACAGCGCTATTTGTTCTGTATTTGTTGTTACTAACCGAACCGAGAAACAACTAACGATGATTTAGTGACAGAGCGGTCTGAACGAATCCAAATTGTTTCAGATCGTTATGCAAGCGCGTTTGGCCAATTCACGAAAAAGAAAGAATCGAGACAAAAGAATGATTAATTCACGAATGATTGGTATCGCTGGTTCAGTCAACAGAAATACGGGACACACATAATAACTGCTGAAATATTCGCACGGAAAATGTTTCTCAGGTCAGTCGGAGGAGTGTGCATGGTACTGCGGCCACCCAACCCGATCGCATGAGAACGCGTATCAATAGTATGTGCGTGTAATCTCGCAGAAAATATACGCCAAAATGAGTTTTGGCGTGCATTTGATACGCACTTTATGGCGTGCATATTTATGCTTGGTAGTCTTGGGTGGGTCTTGGGCCGGAGCAGAGAGCAGAGAGACCGACAGACCAGGGGGACATCTCCGGCCTGGAAGCTCAAGGTTCGCAGGACCAGGGCGACGACTTTTTAAAGTATGAAATGGATTTATGTTTTTTCCCATCTGCTGCCTTTGATGTATTTATGCCATGTCCGAATGTTTTTCTGCAGCTCCAGAGTGATTATTCATATGGCTTTTAGAGCTCAGATGATTAGTTTAAGAAAAGGGCAGTATCAGTAAAAAAGCACTCATAAACATACATAATATTTATAGCAATAATAGTATGAGTAGTGTGCTAGTATGCTATTCCATAAGATTTTAAGATTTTTCTTACATGCTGTCATGGGTAGTTCTGAACAAAGTGCACGACAGGAATAATGCACGAAAAAGTCTTTAATTCAAAAACACTAAGGAAACCAGATTTCTTAACGCCTCAACACTGACTAGACAGAACAAATACTGCAAGAACACAGGGAGTATAAATACTAGAAAAAATGAGGGAACTAATAAGCTAATTAATTGGACGACAGGTGTAATGAATCAAACAGACACAGACTAGGAACATGAAAATGTCAGAACCAAAAACACAATGAAACAAAGTAAAAACAGAGTATATATGTTACTGGCCGATGGGTGGGGAACCAGGGTGAATGCGGTATCCGGCGGAGCAGAGAGGCCGATGGACCAGGGCGACATCTCCAGCCTGAAAGACCAAGGTGGAGCTGCTGGCTCGCAGGATCGAGGTGGAGATATGGGCTCGGCAGACCAGGGCAATGATGGAGGGAGTGAGGACAATGGGGAAGCCTGAGGGGTGGAGGGTCGAAGCGCAGCCAGAGACCCGGAAATCCATGGCGGAGGCAGAGCAACGACTGACGAGACTGATCCAGGTGGTCAAGGGAGCCGGAGGAGTCCCAGGGCTGGAGGACAATGGCGGAGTTGAGGGAGTGAAGAGCCGACGGGCTGAAAGGTCGTGGTGGTGACAAGGGCCTGGAAGCTGCGGGCTCAACCTCAAGTCAAGCTGGTAGGCAGGAGGCCCGAGGCAGGGCCAAAGAGCCGGATGGAGCAAGTGGCGGGGGCAGAGCCGAGGAGAAGGACGACACCAGTGGCTCCGACGGATACAGGGAACTAGACAAAACCAGCGGAGGAGATGGGACCAGGAAGTCAGGCAAGGATATTGGAGGAGGAAGATTTCTGGACGGGACCGGAGCATCCAGATAGCTGGACAGAACCAGAGCATCCAGATGGCCGGACAGAACCGGCGTAAAAAGTGAAGACTCGAGGGTGGGGACTCGGGTGGGAACTGAATCCACGGACCACAGATCTATCAGGCAGTGGTCCGCTTCTGGCTCTGTAATGGACTGGGCAGCTTGCTTCGGCTCGAGTAAGACCCAGGCAGCAGGTTCCGGCACAGGATCCTTCTCTGCTGCTGCGCTCGGCCTAAGAGGGCGGAGCTTTAAGAGCTCCTTCTCCCCTGTCAGGATTCAGTCAGGACGCACTATAAATGTCAGAAACTGCGAATATACAGGTCCTTCTCAAAAAATTAGCATATNCATCCAGATGGCCGGACAGAACCGGCGTAAAAAGTGAAGACTCGAGGGTGGGGACTCGGGTGGGAACTGAATCCACGGACCACAGATCTATCAGGCAGTGGTCCGCTTCTGGCTCTGTAATGGACTGGGCAGCTTGCTTCGGCTCGAGTAAGACCCAGGCATTTTGTGGATTAATCCATCCAGCTACAGAACACCTAAAACGCTTGGGAGACATTCTCGTCAGTGCAGCAATGGCGGACTGTACAACTCGCTGTGAACTCGCTCAGGGCGGTTCTATGTTAAAACGGCAAAAAAGGAGTGGTTGGATTTTTATTATTAAAGGGTGGTTGTGTACACACACTGCCAACACACATTTATAGCCAAATGAGTAAATTATTTCAGAATTTTCATCTTTGGGTGAACACCATTGGCTTGGGAATTTGTATTACCAATAACCTCTGTGACCCTGAGAGATGAAAATGAACATGCATTGATCCTTCATCACCATTATTTTCTCAATGACTGCTGCAGACATATTGAATAGATATTGAAGACTATCTTGGTTTTATTGCAAATCATATTTCAGGTGGTTAATCGTTTATGGCTTTTATCTTCAAGAGCTGTATGTCATATTGTTTGCGACATGTGGTGCCACAAAAGCAGTAATGGAAGCATAATTGGCTATTGAAAACAAAGAAAATATGAGATGAGAAATAACAATGGGAAATGAATCACTGCATGTCTCCTGCCTATAAACAGCTCAAGAGAAATGGCCTTTGGATACTGGAAGGATTTGGGTATTGTTTGAAATGATTACATATAGAATAAAAAGGTGAGTGTTTCTTTGACTTTACAGTTGAAACATGCTGTTCGGGTATACTGCATTGATCAGATGATATCTGTGTTGTGATGAAACTGAACAAAAAGCTTTGTTTTAACTTGTTCCCATTGACTGAATTTTCCATTTGATATGTAACATGGGCCTTTCTCTCACTGAGGCAATCATCAGCTCACTGAACCGAGTGGACTCACCAGTTCTCTTTCCGTCCTGGCCGGGAGACACGGACGTCTTCCGATGACAGAGCTCTGTGGACGCTTGTCCTGAACACTCTGACGTGGTGATAGGCTTTCTAAAGATAGAAAGCACCCCCATGATAAATATTCCCAATCGACTGAACTCAGCAGCTGACAGACCTGAAAGCATTTTTATGCATTTTACTGTTATATTACTGCACTGCAGAGGCTAAAAGACGAGGGCTGTGAGGTGAATAAGTCCAAAGAGGAAATAAATGCTCTGTGATGTGTGAGAGAGCGAATGGATTTAAGATAATCAGCAGAAGCTGAAATCAACATCAGCTCCTAAAAGAAACCAGCAGATTGACTAAAGGAGTGGTGATGATGACTATTGATTAATTAAGCAACAAAGTACATTAATTAACTTTTTTTTTCTTTTGTTTAGATATTTCACATATCAAAAAATACCTGAATAGTTCGATCATGACACCTCTCGAAATAGTTTTAGCATGTTATTGAATATGGCAATGTTAAGATACACAGACACGCTGCTGTGAGCTTGTAAGATATGCTGCTGCTGCTGCATAAATAGACAGTGTTGGGAGTAACGCGTTACAAAAGTAATGCATTACAGTAACGTATTACTTTTTGCTGTAACACAGTTGTGTAAGGCATTACTAATCAATTTTCAGTAATATTTTACTCGGTGCATGTTCAGTATTGCGTGCGTTACAACACACTTTTAGCCCAAAATTTAATTGTTCAAAAAACAAAAAAAACAGTAAGATCGCGAGACAGATTAGTCCAATTTCTAATAAAAATGTCTTGATAATTTACTCACCCCCATGTCATCCAAGATGTCCATGTCCTTCTTTCTTCAGTCGAAAAGAAATTAAGGTTTTTGATGAAAACATTCCAGGATTTTTCTCCTTATAATGGACTTCAATTGGCCCCAAACAGTTGAAGGTCAAAATGACAGTTTCAGTGCAGCTTCAAAGGGCTTTAAACGAAACCAGACGAGGAATAAGGGTCTTATCTAGAGAAACCATCGGCCATTTTCTTAAAAAAAAAAAAATAAAAAATGTATATGCTTTATAGACACAAATGATCGCATCACAAGTGCTTCCACCAGACCGCGATTCCATATTCTTCAAAAAGCTTACGCTGAATGTCCTACACCTTCCCTGTTCTACTTACGGAAAAAACTGAATTGGCGCCGCGTTCGTTACGTAAGTTGAATAGGGAAGGTGTAGGAAGGTCAGCGTAAGCTTTTTGAAGAATATGACCGATCGTTTCGCTAGATAAATCCCCTTGAAGCTGCACTGAAACTGTAATTTTGACCTTCAACCGTTTGGGGCCAATTGAAGTCCACTATAAGGACATAGACATCTTGGATGACATGGGGGTGAGTAAATTATCAGGAAATTTTTATTAGAAAGTGGACTTTAACGAATGAAAGTGCCGCAAGTAAGTTCTATTACCTGTTCGTGGTCAGTCAATAACGCGTGTGATGTCCAAGTTTGTAAATAAAGACTAAATGACAGCTTCTGATATATTTGTTTAGCGATTTATTTATTTCATCTCCCTCTCGCTGGTGTAACTTTGTATTGTGTGACGTAGTCCAGTGAAGGCGTGTTTAGGGTGGGTTTTACAGGAGTGCCGAGAGGCTAATTGGCCGATAGTGGAAACGCGGCATGATTTCGGCCTCTGTGCTCGTGCTGGCCAGTGGAAAAGCGGCTAATGGGTGAAGATGGCAGAAGAAGACTGTACATTTGCGAGATGGACGTATGCGCATTACTTCAAGTTTGTCAGATAATCACTTTATACCTCTACCATACTTTTAACAGACTTGGATCGTTTGTGATTCTGTCTGTCATCCTTTCTTGCATTGTCTTGAGCCTTCACTTTGCCAATTATAAGCTATATTGTTAGTAGCCTGGATAGCCCACAGTCATTATGCTACATCATATCGCCCTCTACTGGATGTAAAATGCTCTGCAGTACATTTTGTCATTTTAGAATGTTAAGTTCTACTTCTGTAGTTATTTTGGTGAAAATAACTCAAAAGTAATACAGGAGTAATGTAACGCATTACAATTCTGAGACAGTAATAATGTAAGGTAAAGAATTACTTTTAAATAACAGTAACAAGTCATCTATAATGTATTACAGTTTGGAAATAACTTGGACAACACTGTAAATAGACATACATGGATCCCGTAGCAGATCTAGGCAGGTGGAGCTGGGGGAGGTGGAGGGTTTCAGAGGAACTCTGATTTCGTGCTGCAGGACTAGCCTACAGTAAACAATGAACTGGACTATTTATATGTTAACGAAGCAATCTCATTGGCTGAAGGATCAGCAGAGGCCAATCAGCTTGTGTCATACAGTAATGATGTGATTTCTTTCAGATTGGCATGTAAAGGACCTTGTGCCCTCTATAGTTTCATGACTAAACTAGATATTTCACCTAAAAATATTGAATCTCATATTGTTTAACTTCATTTCTTTCAGAAAATCATAGAAAAAAAGGAAATGTTTTCGGTACAAGTTGGGTAAACACTGCTGTCAAGCTCCAAAAAAGGAAAACATAATACATAAAAAAAAAACACCATAAAAGCAGTCCATATTCCAAAAAAAGTTTAACTTTAAAGGGGACTTATTATGTAAAATTCACTTTTACATGGTGTTTGAACATAAATGTTTTCACTTTTTGTACAATGTGATGTCACATACAGGCCCCGCCCACGACCGCTGACGGACTCTGCCGTATTAGCATAGTTTCCACCCTGAGAGACACCGGAGCAGCTGAAGCAACAAAAATGTCTCGTAAGTGATTGTGGTGTTTTGTTTTTGGATGTAATGGCACTTCAATCCGTGGTACTACTTGGCTCAATACGGCACAGCTCCGCTCACTTTACTTTCGGTTTGCTTTTCCATTGCAGTTAGTACCTCTTCAAAGTGGTAGGGATTATAAACTGATCGTTATAGTTGTGCTGCCTCTATTTCCGTGGACCACTGTAACGAAGCGTCACTCGAAGTGGGATCCATAAGCAGGCTTTATTAAAAACGTTGTCAAACAGGCAAAGGTCAAATACCAGCAAACCCAGCAACGGAGAGCAGACAAAGTCATGGTCGATAAACAGGCAGTAGATCAGGGCAGGCAGAAAACAATCACAGATCAGAAGCAAAGTAAATAGTCCAAAAGGCAGGCAGCAGAATATCACAAACGGGGAACAAACTGGGTCACAACAGGCAGGCAATACAGGGAAAACCGCTCAGAAATGCAAACCGTAGCAATAAAACACCTCGCAAAGAGGAATGGTGAATGGACAGTTTATATAGGCCAGTGAATGGGCTACAGCTGGGCAATGCCAGGTACGGGGCTGATGGGAAATGTAGAGTAAGTGTAAAAGTCAATATTCGGGTGAGGGAGTCCTCTTATGGCCAGAGGAGGGAATCACAGAGTTCATCTCTGTGACAACCACAATACAGCCATTTCTTTTTTCAAGCTGCGTGCGTCGTTTAAAGCAAGTTGTTTCGCGAACAAATGATACTGCGGTGGCTGTTTGAATCTAGTGGGTTTGGTGTCTCGTATTTCAAATCCAATGACACTGGTAGTGACGATTCTCTCTGACCAATCAGTGATCTGCAGTGTTTACACATCACATTTAGAATCGGTATGGCACGCTTGGAACCTCAACTGAGGTGGTACTATTAAAGCGAGCCGTACCGTTCCATATCGAACCGTCCCATGCAGTGGTAAAGTTCCAAAAAGTAAGCCATATCGAGCCGTATACCGAACCGTACCATGCAGTGGAAAAGCGCCATAGGAGTGAACATTCAAGAGCGTCTTCATTTACTCCCGACATCTGACCCGCTGAAGACAGTGGATTAGTTTTGTTTTTGTAAGGAAATGCGCCACAGATCTAATATACACATGCAATTTCTGTCCCTGCTGTTTACGTTCACAGACATAACCGACTGCTTGTGAACTTTGTGTTTTTGACAGAACCTTGTGTGTATTTGACAGTTTAAACACAACAAGACATGAAAGAGAAGTTAGTTTAATACTCAGGAGATGTATATATCTGACAGCCAGCTTTCTATGCATGTGCTTTAGATGTTTGTGCTCAGAAAACGATGGATTAGAAGTTTAGACTGATATGGCTTTAAAACGCATGCAGATATTAAACTGTCACGATGAAGAAGAACTGCAAAGTCTGTGAGCGTGATTGCAATATAGATGATAATTAAAACCAAGCAGATGTTTAGTTAGTATTTGGCAGAGTATCCGATGCAGGCAGAAGCTGTCGAAAAAAGCGCTTTCCTGGAAAGGGGGCGGGGAGCAGCAGCTCATTTGCGTTTAAAGACATGCATGGAAACAGCATGTTTTTGCATGCACTCAAAAATGGGTATTTACAACATGGTATAATAAATTATCTGTGAGGTATTTTGAGCTGAAACTTCACAGACACATTCTGGGTACACCTGAGACTTAAATTACATCTTGAAAAAAAGAGGCATAATTGGTCCCCTTTAAAGGTACAATATGTAATAATTTTGTCCGCTAGAGGTCGCTAGAAGCCTATTCAAAACAAAGGCATAGCCTGGTGAAGTTTTAGAGCGGAATCTTGGGACATGTGGTCTCCATCTCAACGGACGGTGCAAAAGAATAAGGATTGCAGTCGGGAAGAAATCATGTTCATGGATGAGATTATTAACGTTACTGTAGTATGAAGCAGAGCAGGACCGAGTGTTGTTGGAGCTGAACGAGGCTGCTGGAGCGATTGCGCAACACACGCCTCACGAGCAGCGGAACTTTTACTATGACACAGTCGCCGGCGCCGCTTCCACTTTTCCGGTCATGAGTATGAGGTAACGCAGCTCTGTTTATTATTAGATACATTTAAGTGTATTGAAAATGATGTTATAACGTTACTCTGTGCATTCGGCTGCGGTGAGACACTGTTACACACTGCAGTAAGATGGTTCGATTTTAGAATATCATATTAAATATTGGATGGCTTGTGTTGATAAATGGCATGCAATTCATTTTAAAACGTATTGTATGATGGAGAAAATGCTGTATTACTGTTAATAAATATAAAGCTGCATCTGATTATGCTATGTTAGCTATTTGACAAAATAGTGTTTTTCTCTGAGGCATGGTAAAGCATGGTACTCGAAAAAAAATCAAGAAAATTGATTTAAACAATAAGACTAAATGTGTTGAGCTATATAACAACAATTCGTTTTCTGTCTATAAACGTAACCAAACAGTTGTTCCCTTGTCTGTTAAAACATGTAATATATTAAAGCGTCTTTGGTGTTTCCATGGTTTCTACAAAATAAAACCGGAAACCGAGGGTAACGCGGGTATGAAGCAATTGACAGGCGACTCCTCACACGTCCCGGTGCCTTGGTTAAAATTGCAATTTTCTCACGATTTACAAATAGTTGGAAACATATGGGATATTGTAAGTACTCAAGTGAACAAAATATAATATTTTGGGATATTTTACTGCAAAAATATTACATATTGCACCTTTAAGGGATGCAAAAAATTATGTTTACATATATTTCAACTGGGTTTAACAAGTGAATCAGTTGTGCATTTCTGTTTCTGCTTACTGTGTCTGCGTAAGGAATTCCTCTCAGAAACTTGCAAAAAATGTAATGAGACTGTTCAGATAAAATTCATGCGAGTGGCTGACCTGTGATCCGACAGACAGTCTATTAACTGGCTTACTAAACACAGTAATG
Source organism: Anabarilius grahami (assembly GCA_003731715.1). NCBI lineage: Eukaryota > Metazoa > Chordata > Actinopteri > Cypriniformes > Xenocyprididae > Anabarilius > Anabarilius grahami. The sequence continues at coordinate 2,349,161 of RJVU01059333.1, read as the reverse complement.
ATGGACAGCTGGCGAGGGTCAGGGTGCTGCCTTCAAATTTAAAGAGAGCAAGACAGAAAGCAATACAAAAATAACATGCTTATCAGTGTAAAAACAAGTAAAAAGTGTAGTTACTGAATTTTTATCATAATTGAACAGATGTCACTCAGGACCAGCATATGGATTTGTGAATGGTCAGCAAGGACAGTAGGCTACAATGGGCTTTTTTTCTGGACAATTGAAAGATATTTTTTATTGAATTTTGATTAAACAAAATGATCTATGCAAAACAAATTATATATAAAAAAGCTTGTTCTGATCAAAAGTCATGTAAATATAAAGGCAGCAATAAGGGGCAAAAGGCTAGTGTATATATACTAATTGTTATATACTAGCATATTGCATATAAAAATTAGTTCAAAACTTTGACCTGTGGAGGGCAGTAATACACTTAGCAGTGTCTACACTGCCGGAATTCTAATAGAGTAGAAGAAGAGAGCTAGTTCAAGATGAGCATTTATGGTTAAAACTTCTCATCTGGGATAGTGTAGAACAATTTGAAGCTGCAGTGAAACTAACTAACACCCTATCAACCACATACTCTAGCAACACCCCAGCAACTGCATAGCAAGAGCCTAGCAACCACACAGAATTTCCTAGCAACCACCTAGCAACACTTAAGCTTCACCTAACTGAACAAAGTGTTTACGGTTTTTAAACAAGACTTTAAATTGGCTTTATGACAAGCCAGCACAAATTTGTCTTTCAAACTTTTCAGTCTAGTTATTGTTTTTCTTGATTGCTAACGCACAATTCGTGAAACAATTCAACACTTTCTCACAACTATAAACACAATCTCAAAATACACCAACTTGTACAAACCTCAAACTTCCAGGTCAAAATAAAATGTTCTAGTCAAAAACGTATTCATGTCTGACAAAATCAAACTTTGGCATCAGATGACACACAAAATGTAACAAATACACACTACTGCACTAGTGAGATCAATTCATCTAACACTGTAACAAAAATACCTTGTATTGGGATTCAGGAATTATTTTGCAGCTCAATGTCTACTACACTATACAAAAATACATTTAAAGATGCAGATACAGTAAAATACAGCAATGAACTTTTGGAAGGACTTTTGTCTTTTTTCATTTTACTATTATAAATTGATCTTGCAGTAGATGAAAAGCATGGAAAAAATAAGAATGAACTTGGTATGCCACACAATACAGTATACTGTCAATTGCAGTAAAAGTAAATTCAGCATCCTCTGCACATTTGGACAAATTTCATTACAGTATACTATAGCAGTGTATTGGTCTTCTGACACTAGACTAAACCCCTGTAAATTATTCATTCAGCTCTCTCTCAGATTTTGACTGGTGTGTCATCAGTTTTGCTACCAAATGTTGTCATTGTTAAACATTTTGAGAATTGTCTTTGTTTTGAGAACTGAACGAATGGTTTGGGAAATTGGGCTAACAATCACTTATAAGTGATTAACTTATAAGTGACATGTTAGCAATCGAGAAAAGCTCAAATACATTTAGATTCTTACCTAACTCTGCTATTATATTCTGTGATTGGGATCTTCTTATTGATTTCATGTTATAGTTTCGTCGGATGACAAAAAAAAAACGTATCCATGATGAAAGAGGAACGGGCGGTCGGTGAATCAGCTCGCCAAAAAATTACGAAAATGAATCTCAGACATATTCGGATGGGATTACATTTCTCACGGGACTTGTGAGTTAACCGGGAAGCAGTCATTTTCCGACTCGCAAACAAATAGGGGGGAAAAATCGTAAGTGAACTTGGCTGCGCTGTGTTTTTGACTGTCAAAGAACCGGTTCATAAGAGTCATTTGTTAATGAAGCTGACTACACTGGACGCGCTGCGTGCGCGTGCAACCAGGCACAGTTTATTGAAAGACGTGTTTTCTTGCCATTATTTTGCGTTACGCTGACTTTTTTAGGTCATCACATTAAAGCGATAATGTTAATTGCTATTTAGTGTTTTGGTAAAAAAGATTAATCAAAGGGCATATTTAACCTTGGGTTTGTTGTACCTACTAACTAGGAAGTAAATATTTGATCAGACAGTTCAGTGTTCAAAGCTACTTACCTTCAAAGCCTCAGATGTCAGACTTTCTTTTTTTGGTAAGTAATATATTTACCTGTTTGTTAACCATAGCGACTTCACAAGAGTTGTAAAAGCAAGGACCTGTCTGTGTGCGGTGGAGGAGACTGTCATTGAGGTGCTAGGGAGGGACAGGGGAGCTAATTGGGGTCAAAAACATTTCTGCTGGCGACACAGATGGCAGCCGTCTGGGGCCTCCGAGACTCAAACATCATAGTGATTGTGGCCTTGAATTATACTTCTCTAAATGGATTCTACCTCAAGGACTAGCAAATAATAGCGTTTCGTGAATGTTTTTTTAAATTTATTTATTTTTAAATACTTTGAGTAGTTTTCCCAACAAAACAGAACGCCCATTAGAAAATATATGCAATATTATATTTTCTAATATTTTCTATTCCTTAACCTTTAACCTAACACACAAACATTTCAGAATTTTTATCAAGACATTATTTAGCATGTTTATTAAGCTGTTTTCCTCATGGTGACTGGTTTCCACAGTGTTGGTGATTTCAAAAGTAACTGTCTTTCTGGGGACATTAGTTCTCAAAAGTGTTGAAAAATTATAATAATTAAGTTCTGGGGACTGATTTGTTCCCAAACTATAGCTAAGTAAACACACATCTCTCTTTTTGGAAAAGAAATAACTTGATACGCACTAATAATGTGACTTTTAGAGCTATGTCAACGTGTCTTTGTAGTTTAACCTTCAGATGTGCATACACTGTAATCCCAAAATAAATGTATGACTTTTTCAAGTGGTCTCTGCATGACAGTGAAAGTGCAGTCACATGCTCATAGACGTCAATGAACAGATCAGATCACAGCGTTTTCTCTCCTGTTGTGCTGCTCTGACTGTGCTTGAAGCAGTCTGAACTCTCAATGCGAGTTTCCTTTATTCCATTTATTTACTTAATTTTTTTTACAGTATTCGTTTTGAACACTAACATAAACTTGTGCAATAATTTGGTGTAGAGCAAAGTTTTTTGGTTTTTTTTATAGATAATGCACAAAACCAACCCAAAAAGGAGAAAAAACAGGCATGCAAAAATGTAAGATTTATTTGCATGGCAAACGTCTCTATAACGATTGTTTGAAATTGTGTTATTTATTAATTATTTTGTTACCCCATTGCTCTCCAGTGGGCCAGCATGAGCAGAAAGAAGCAGACAGATCCAAAGGTTCCTGTCCCTCTGTGACGCACATGACGGGAGTCAAATCAATGAGATGAGGCTGAATCAATGAGATGTCAATGGCGTCTTATCATTGCCTGTTGCAGCTTGACGATGATCTCACACGCTGCAGGCAAAGGACGTCCTGGGTGTCTGGCTATTTTCTATCACTCTTTACTATGATATTTGAAAGAATATTTAAATACGTTTTAGTTTGTTTAGGAAGAAACAAATTCAGTGTTTGGTGTTCCTTTCAGACTTTTTAAGGGTGAATTCAAAGGGCTTTAAACAGTTCCCTGCATGTGTCCAACTATCATTCACTTGCCTCTCACACACTTTGGCTTCCTCATTGCTACGAGTGAGATTGATGGGGTCTGCAAACTGGCCAACGCCTAATGGGATTTCTTTATCACTGCAGTGATTCACAAGAAAGGCAGTTTGAGGTTTGAACTCGGCTGATGGAGAGAGCAGCCCTATTGCTCTGTGCACCTGGTTAAGGGGAGATATTCTAGATAAACTGCTGAAGAAAAGGTGGAGCATTTGTCCCATGTCCAGGAGAAAAGTGAATTTCCAGAGCTACTCTCAATAGACATGAGGCTCTTGTGGAGTTTGATACTGCATCTGCTTTTGGGTCATTTACAGGAAACGATGGTTGGCGCTTTGCTTTGTAACCATGACTTATAGTGATGTACTTAAGAGGACACTGAACTTTGTGAAGATATTCAATAAATGTAGAACTCTATTTAGTTATATTTGTATTTGTAATACACTGTAATACACACACACATACCCACCGATCAGGCATTACATTATGAATACCTTCCTAATATTGTGTTGGTCCCACTTTTGCTGCCAAAACAGCCCTGACCCGTCGAGGCATGGTCTCTACTAGACCCCTGAAGGTGTGCTGTGGTATCTGACACCAAGATGTTAGCAGCAGATTCTTTAAGTCCTGTAAGTTGCGAGGTGGAGCCTCCATGAATCGGACTTGTTTGTTCAGCACATCCCACAGATGCTCGACTGGATTGAGATCTGGGGAATTTGGAGGCCAAGTCAACACCTCAAACCATTCCTGAACCATTTTTGCTTTGTAACAGGGCGCTTTACCCTGCCGAAAGAGGCCAGAGCCACCAGGGAATAACATTTCCATGAAAAGGTTTACATGGTCTGCAACAACGCTTAGGTAGGTGGTACGTGTCATGGACGTGATGGCAGGACCCAAGGTTTCCCAGCAGAACATTGCCCAAAGCATCACACTGCCTCCGCTGGCTTCGCTTCTTCACACAGTGCATCCTGGTGCCATGTGTTCCCTAGGTAAGCGACGCATACGCACCTGGCCATCCACGTGAAAATGTGATTCATCAGACCAGGCCACCTTGTTCCATTGCTCCGTGGTCCAGTTCTGATGATCACATGCCCACTGTTGGTGCTTTCGGTGGTGGACAGGGGTCACTAACAGGTGCCGTGATGAAGATAATCAGTGTTATTCACTTCACCTGTCAGTGGTCATAATGCTATGCTAATGTTATGGTCATATATATTTTGTTAATTAAACATTCTATGCATTTTTCCCTTTAAAATTAATATAGACTAATTTGTCTAAAATCATCTTTTTGACCACATGGTTGAAACGGAAGTCAATTGTTGGCTATTTTGCACTAACCTTCAAGCTCAAAGAAATTAGAATGTTTGGTAAAAACTTGTTTCTTGTTTGAAAAAGAAATGTCAAGTACTAATTCACTCATTTATTATTATTGTTGCTGTTTTTTTTGTTTGTTTGTTTTTCAAATTGTATGAATTCCAAACTTTAGACGATGACAGGGTTTAAATATTCGTGGGAATGCCACACATATTGAAAAAAATCTGGTAAATTAAGTGTATTTGACATTGGAATGACAAAACTTGCTGTTGATTGTACATTTGGTAGCCCAACTCTTATAAGCAAAATATCATTCAAATCACACCATAACCTCTCGATCACCTCATTCAATATCGCCACAATAAGAAAAGTACCCAGAGGGCTACTCACTGATTTTAGTAGAGCTTACATCACCCACAATCTAATTTGAGTCATTTTGCGTATGGTAAAGGCCCAGATGAGGTTCTTTGTCATAGGCAATGACTCCTCCCCATAAACATGCTCAATTCATTTGACTCCTGCATAATGTGAAACAATATTCTGCCACAGGACTCATTAGAAAGGACCATAAAAACACAGCGATACACCTGCACCACTGAGAGCTCCATATGTACGCCATCTCTTTCGAAATTCACTAATGCAGCAGGTGTTTTAATTCACCAAAAACAAACTTCAGAATTTAATCACTATTCAATAATGGAAAACTGAAAGATGATGTGATCACACTAAAGTAAATGTATAGAAGTAAAATTGTAAAATTTCAAATCCATAAAAGATAAATGGGTCAACCAAATAAATGTATGGGTCATATTGCACTACAAAATAACATAATAATAATACATTTTTGCAGTGACAATAATGTTTTAATTATTTTTATAAGACTGTTAGTTCCTGTCCTTGATTCTGATTGGTCAATAGCTGTGTTTTATTCATGATAAAACATGGCTATGACCGCTTCACCCAACGGTTCTGTGTATCACTACACAACACCCTTAGCAAACACTCTTAGCAACGTAAACATATGTTTGTTCTCATATTGATATTGTTCATTGAAGCTTACTGTATTATGTAGAAGAGTATTGTGAGAGAGAGATCGAGTGAACGAGTTTATTACCTGCAATCAGATTTAGCATTTTCCTTCAGGTCAGTCCTATGTTCATAATAAAAAATCAGTTTAAATGTCTTATGTTTTATCTTGTCCTTTTAACATTTAATGGGTTTTCCCGTGACTGACAGTCACTAGTCAAAGCATTTGTCAGTTGCGTCTTGTTCAGTGTTCACAACAATTCAGTCGTTTCAATTAAAAAGTCTTCGCTACTGACTGACTCACTCATAAAGACAGTCTTTGCTGCCATCTAGTGGCGTAATAATGTAACTTCTGTTGCTGTTCATGGTCAGGGACTATTTTTTTCCGGCGGAAGGAAGGCTTTTAGTGAAAATTTATTCCATGAAATTTGCACTGATTCATACATATTTTGGCTTTAGTATTTGTATTTGTATTGTGTGGTAACCGTTTTATAAAAGCAATAAGGCACTCGAGGCTAGTGCTGTATCATGAACCGCTTTGCGTCGTGTCTAACAACGCCCTTCAGCCGTGACTTATTCATGATACAGCACAGCCTCATACCTTATTGCTTAATTATTTTCAACATTAGGCTATATCATAAATTGGATTAGAACAAAATATGAACTAAGTTGAGCTGAAAAATGACACTTTTGCCCTTAAAGCTGCTTATAGTTGAATTGAACTCGTATCATAATTGATGAACTTTGAAACAGTTTTTGAACTGTAACTGAATTTAAACAACATTTAACTAAATCTATCTATCTATCTATCTATCTATCTATAGCCTCTTTTGTTTTTAGGCCACGCCAAATGAAGCGAGGGAAAAACTTTAGAGAAGACAAAGCTGAGAAATGAAACCTATCGTCGTGCTGAGTGAGAGAAGATGGTTGCTCACCTCCGATTTTCCGGAAACACATTTCCAATCTACTAATCCTGCTCTCGCACAGTATGAGTCATCTAACACACGGAGCAGCGCGGCTCTGTCTGCATTCTCTTCGGGCCAAGAAGGGCAGGAGACCGCATTTAATTTCTTCTTGAAAAACTGCTGATGTATATGTCTTCCTTTTTTTTTTTTTACCGCTGGTTTAACCTTCTCAGTTTTATGATTCATACTTACTTCCTTCAGGTCTGTTTTGTGCACGCCATTGTGTTACATTATATGTCGACAGTGCAAACAATCACACAAACAATCGTCAGATGTTCTGCGTTAGATCTTGTCCTCTCTGTAATGTTGTCGACAGGACCATTCATAAGACTGCACTTCTCTAAGCCTGGGGAACAGTTAATTGATTACCCATGCCACCTACCCCCTTTGAGCCCTCTCTGTAAAGATAAGTGTCGTCCCTGAAATCGAACCCTCTGCCTGCCACGCTTCCGTCTGATTAGCTGCCGGAACAATTATCTTAATCGTGTCATCTTAACGAACCCCACGATAAGCCGCCTTGGGGCCAGTAATCCAGAAGACCTTCGCCTACACGGAATATTGTCCCTTATCGCCCTTCATAATAAAGATGAATTAAGTCGAGGAAAAGACAACATAAAGTTCCCATTGCTGGTGTTTACACTTGTTTGTTATTGACAGTTGATGGTTTATATAATTCATAATCAAGCTATTAAGTTAAATCATCATCATGACTGAGCAACATTTAATGTGCGGAAAAACAATGTTAGGAAAAACAAGTTGAGTGAATAGCTTGCAGTATGCAGAAACAAACTATATATATAGGCTATATATAAATCATTTTAAAAATGTTGATTTGGTGCTCAAGAATCATTTCTTTTGTATCATTATGTTGAAATCCATGAAACATTTTTTAGGATTCTTTGAAGAATAAAAAGAACAGCATTTATTTGAAATACAAATTTTTTCTAACAGTATACATTTCTTTGCTGTAATTTTTGATTAATTTAATGTCATTCGAGAATAAAAAAAATTAATTTCTTTAAAAAAATAACACTTTTTAAAGGATTTGTTTACTTCAGAATTCAAATTTCCTGATAATTTACTCACCCCCATGTCATCCAAGATGTTTATGTCTTTCTTTCTTCAGTTGAAAAGAAATTAAGGTTTTTGAGGAAAACATTCCAGTATTTTTCTTCATATTGTGGGCTTCAACAGGTTGAAGGTCCAAATTGCAGTTTCATTGCAGCTTCAAAGGGCTCTACATGATCCCAGCCGAGGAATAAGGGTCTTATTTAGTGAAAGGATCGGCCATTTTCTAAAAAAAAAAAACACCACTTTTTAACCACAAATGCTCGTCTTGCACTAGTTCTGTGATGCGCCACGCATTACGTAATCATGTTGGAAAGTTCACGCATGAAGTAGGCGGAAGTACCGCGGTAGGGCGAAAAACTCCTTCTCATTTTCTCCTCCAACTTCAAAATCATCCGACATCATTGTTTTACCTTTTTTTGTTTGTTTTTGTAAAGGCAGTTTGACTTAGTCTTTGCTCGTTTTCTTTGTAAACACTTGCTCGGTACTTCCGCCTACGTCACGTGTGACCTTTCCAACATGATTACGTAATTGGTGGCAGATCGCAGAGCAGTGCAAGACGAGCATTTGTGGTTAAAAAGTATATAATTTTATTTTTTTTTTAGAAAATGACCGATGGTTTTGCTAGATAAAACGCTTATTCCTCGTCTGGGATTGTGTAGAGCCCTTTGAAGCTACATTTAAACTGCGATTTGGACCTTCAACCCGTTGTACCCCAGTGAAGTCCACTATATATATATCTTTTTGACTGAAGAAAGAAAGACATAAACATATTGGATGACATGGGGGTGAGTAAATTATCAGAAAAATTTTAATTCTGAAGTGAACTAATCCTTAAATAGTGTGTATACCGTAAAACAAAATTCACACATTTGTACAATAAAACAAATATTTATCCATAATAATGCAATAGAAAGGAGCTCATTAATACTGTTGTGAAGTGAATGTGGTTTGCTGATCTTATCTAATAGTATCTTCAGGTCTGATAGGAGGCGAAAGCATAACTGTGGGATGTCGGCTGCCCGCGTAGTGGGATTCAAAGCAGATGCCCTTTCCCCTGGAAGGCCCCTCCTCTTGTAGCCACACAGATCACAGGAGTTCCCCTCGCGCTCTAACATTTACTCTAAATTACCAAGCTTCAAAGTGCACTGTATGTACCCAGACTGCAATGATTTAGTCATAGATCCTGAAAAAAACCACGAGGATTCAATTTCGCAGTGGAATTTTGCTTACATTGTGATTAATGTATGCGATTTGTTCAGTAAGCTGATCTAAATCTAATTTAGACTTTAAAAGGGTCTTTGCCAATAATTGCACTTTTGCAGCAACTCTAAATAAATGATACAATCAGCAAATGTCAAACTGTATTTGCATTTCAGCTGTCTTAATTGTCTTGAGTTTTCTCCATATTGTGACTCTTTGTTTTTGAGCAGACATGTTTTCACTGCAACGCTGATGAATGAACATGTACGAACAACTTTTTCCTTTTACTTAAAGGACAGTCAAATTAAACTTTCTCAACCTTTATGTTTAGGGTGGACCATGACATTTCAGTTACAGACAACGTACTCATGTAAGTGCAGTGGGTGTGATTGCACAAGAACAGTGACTCAGCTTCAAGCAAACTTGAGTGACAAATCTTGACCAAACTTTTTGTTTTTTTGGCACTTTTTGACAATATAATGATTCTGCTCACTTTTCAAAACGTATTCAAAAAATACTATTAATATAGATGAATTATTTAATAATAATAATAATAATTTAAAACTTGTGGCAAAGTACTACATTAATATCGTTTGGTCTCACGAAAGTGAATTTGGGTGGTTTTATATGAGAATTCAGCATCCTCTAGTGGGATATAACAGTATTACATAACCAATACACTCTATTTCACTAATAAATATAATTTTAAATCTACATTATAGAAAATCATCTTCTGTTGGAATCTGACATACAAATCCCACCTTAGTGATCATTAAAAAATATATATAGTAATAATAGTAATTACAAACGACTGTGATTGGTCAATCTCAACAGCGCTGTGAAAAATAACGCACCACGTGACAACACCGCCCTCGTCAGCAGCGGCTCTAAACAGCAATTTACAACTGAATAATGACTCTGTAAATATATATAAAGCAAACAAATATATTTATAAAGATACATAAATATTTAAAATATTCTATATGTTCTTTCTATTTGTATGGGATGTGTGGTTCAAACTGCTTAATATGACCAGCAGGTGTCGCACAACATGAACAAATAAGGAATAATAGTAGGAACCGTTGCAGTTATTTGTGCTAAGTACAACAAATATTGGCAGCATTTACCCTCCTCAAAATATTCAAAGTAATATGGAAGAGCCTTCTCTATTTCCAAAGCTATTTTGCACTGAGTTTATGCGAGCATTCGGAATATCCAACTTTATATGGATAGGAATATAAAAAAAAATGTCTGTAAACGACGTAGAAGATGGACTTAAATGGGAAAACTACCGAAATATATCTGACCTCATCACAATGTTATGAACTTCCAAACATAATCAGCTCTTCCTCATCTGAGGTTGAAAGTCTGTTCCAGGAGATCAGCTGATCGCAAATGATGTAATAGCAGAGATGGTCTTATTATTATGGTATTGATTTCAAATCTCACTGAATGGCAGAATTTTTAGGTGCCTCAAAAGATTTACATGTAATGAAAAAAGCTTATAGTACGACTAAGCCTACTACTTCTAATGATAATATTAATGATAATAACAATCACAGTATTATTTATTATTATTATAGGACTGGTGATTTGTTAATTAATTTATAATAATAATTATAATTATTGGTGGATGTATGAATTTACTTTATTAATATTTATTATTTTTGTCGTTATTTTAGGGACTTTTACTTTGAAAGACGAACTTCCGCTGGGCGTCATATAGATCACCGTTAACAGCACTGGCTTCACGGCGCTGCTCAGTCATGAAATAAAGCGGTTCCTTATAGCGGCCGTAACATCCACGCTGGAGTCCTTAAATCAGTTCAGTCTTCATTTTCGTGGCTTCGCTAATTCTATAAAATACACTAGTCTTGTCTCCGTGATATTGGATATTAACCCTGAAGATTTGCCGAGCTGGATGAGAATGTAGAGCAGCACCATTGTTTTAATCAGCTCGTGAAGTTGGATCCAGCCTGAAAAGAAACTGAAAATTCAACAAATCCGCATCAGATACTTTGGGATCTCCTACCATTTAATTAACAATTTGCGATCAGATTTCGGAAACAACTGCCAGATTAGGATTTTAACGTTTTTCACAGTCGTTGACATTTACATTCATGGTGTTTTTCTGCCTTAAAACTGATTTGTTTGCCATTTTGTAAAAGTGCTTCATTGACAAATCAGCATTTGACAGCCTAGCATTAGTATAATAGTCCTGTGTATTGCAAAAATTATCTTATTTAATATTTTTGGGATAAACACTATACAGATCTGCCTGTAGTGCAGTTTACCCAGTTGAATACGATTTTAAACCACCATTTAAATCGTTCAGTTACATATTATTTATTTGTTTTTTATTTAAAAAAAATTCAAAACGTCCATATTCAAGCAAAATGTGGTAGTTAGACTGTCACCGCCAGGCATGAATTATTTAAACCCTGCTTACTTATTAGTTGCTTGGTTTCCTGCTGGACAAAAGTCTTGACATTTGCAGTTTGACCCAGTGTGAGTGTGACAGGAATCCAGGAGGGAGTTGGCTTTGCTCTCGACTTTGTTTTTGATCCAAATAAAGCTCCAGCTGTCAAGACATTCCACTAAACTTTTCTTTTACCTTATTAAAACGACAATGTTTTTACTGTGCCGTTCAAAACGCAGAAAAACAACCCATTAAGGACGATGCTGACCATTTTTGGACACGACACGCTTCAGATATCACGAATTATCCGGGACTCCGGTGACAGGCATATCTAGATGAGTTTTATTTTATGAACTCGAGGCTGTCAGGAAGCTTTTATAACACGTCTTCTCGTGGATATATCGACATACAACATGGGCGACTCTAATATGAACGACTCCAATGTGAAGGTGGCGGTTCGGGTCCGGCCCATGAACCGGAGAGGTGAGTTGAGTTTCAGTCCTGTCTCTTGATATCACATTACACACATACAAGCTGTCTTTCAAAGCCTGGTTTAGCGGTTTCCTAGACGTCAGAATCTTTTCTGTGGTGCTTCCGAAATGCTGTCTAGTTAGTCACCTCACTAGGTTTTGTGACACGGCCTTTTAATCTTGTGGTCAGTAATGGGGTTTGACAAAGTTCTAAGAAAGTCCATCAGATAAGGCAATGCCAGCTGTATTCTCTATATACTGTATGGCTCAGAACTGATGTTTTTGTGTTGGTCACATGACCATATTGAATTCTATCTATCTATCTATCTATCTATCTATCTATCTATCTATCTATCTATCTATCTATCTATCTATCTATCTATCTATCTATCTATCGTCAGATACCATGTAATGTACATTAACTTTTTGTATTCAACATTAGGATAGTAGACTGTTTTTAGTCATTTTAATTAAATTCTTCCCTCCCTTGTTCATTTTAAATGGGCTACAATGTGACATGTATTTTTAAATATGTATATTCAAAATATGTAATTATATATTAGATAACAAGATGTTTGAGGTGAATTATAACATGTTACACTGCTTGAAGTTTAATGTCGACTACCTGTTTCCAGGTTTTCTATGACATTGGGAAGATAATATGATAAAAAATCTTTCTTTCTCTCTCCATCCGTCTATCTGATGACATTCAATTAGTGTCATAGATGCTGTACTGTTTTTAAAAAAAAAAATTGTATCCCTTTTTCTACTTCTCCAAGATTATTCGCATGATTAATTGCATGCATGTCTCTCACATGAAAGGCTGACATTAAAGCAGGTCTTGCCGTGGGAGAACATGTGTCTTGGTAAATCCACCGGAGCGTGAAATATTTGCTACATTGTAGTGACGTGGTCACGTGTCTCGCTGGAGCGTAACATTCAGTCACAAGACTCGAGCACTGATCGTGCGCTGACAGCCAGTGTGAGCTTTCCGACTCGCAAATATCCTTTTGAACAATTCCCAGTCTTCATTTGTAATGTTGGAATTGTAATATGACCTTCATTACTGTATTATTCCAAATCCAAAGATTTTTTTAGACCTTATTTCTGTCCTGTGTCATATGACATGGAGACTAAATGACACTTAACTTTCTGTTTTACTTGCACTCTCTCTCTCTCTTTCTTTCTCTCTCTCTCTCGCTCTATTTTGGACAAAGGCAGGAAGGGAGTCTGAATGGACTATTTGCCAAAGTTGCATAACCGAGCAGGTTCCCATGGCCAAATGAGTTTTTGGGTCCTTCTACGAAAATGTTCATATTCAGTTCTAAGACTATGTAAAGAGACGTCACAAAACCTTTTAGGTGGATAAAGGGACCTGGAGGTTTAAAGTGTTAGTTCACCCAAAAATGAAAATTCAGTCATTTATTACTCACCCTCATGTCGTTCTACACCCTGAAGACCTTCGTTTATCTTCAGAACACAAATTAAGATATTTTTCATAAAATCCGATGGCTCAGAGAGACCTTCATTGCCAGCAAGATAATTAATACTTTCAGATGCCCAGAAAGCTGCTAAAGACATATTTAAAACGGTTCATGTGAGTACAGTGGTTCAACCTTAATGTTATAAAGCGACGAGAATACTTTTTGTGCGCCAAAAAAACTAAATAACGACTTTATTCAACAAATCTAGCGATGGGCGATTTAAAAACACTGCTTCGAAGCTTTGCAAATCTTTTATTTCGAATCAGTGGTTCGGAGCGCATATCAAACTGCCAAAGTCACGTGAACTATTGAGATTTCGAAACACTTATGATGTAACGAAGCTTCATTTACTGAAATCAAGTGACTTTGGTGCTCAGAACCACTGATTAGAAACAAAAGATTCATAAAGCTTCGAAGCTTCATGAAGCAGTGTTTTGAAATCGGCCATCACTAGATATTGTTGAATAAAGTCGTTTTTTCTTTTTTTTTTTTTTGGTGCACAAAAAGTATTCTCGTCGCTTCATAACATTTAAGGTTGAACCACTGTAGTCACATGAACTTTTTTAAATGTAACTTTAGTACCTTTCTGGGCATCTGAAAGTGTTAATGATCTTGACGTCAATGGAGGCCTCACTTGAGCCATCATATTTCATCTAAAATATCTCAATTTGAACGAAGGTCTTACGGGTGTGGAACGACATGAGGGTGAGTAATTAATGACTGAATTTAAATTTTTGGGTGAACTAACTCTTTAACTGGTTAATGTTTTACCAGTTCCCCACATTAGTTGAGGACACCAGTTACCTCATTCCCTTCTCACATGGCATGAAGAATGCAGTTACAGTTTCACGCAACTAACTCAACCATGCATTAATAGTTTTACTTCCATAAACTGAGGCAAATAATTATAGAAATGTGCTTCGGGCATTGTTGCAGCCTTTTGTTCACTTAAGGACTTTGTGTTATTGTGTTCAGTTATTCTGTCAGTCTTTCCAGTTCATCGCTGTTGCCAACATTACATGTGCTTATCTCTGACACTCATAGTGACATAATGCAGGAAATTCAGATTTTTGGAATGGCTGGATGTGGTAAATCCAGATGGGTCTCCTTATTGGACATTGGCCACCAATGCTGGGAGGAAACCAGTTGTTTCCTGCTCCAACAGGAAGTTGTTGCAGCTAGTGTGGCTTCGGAGTGCATCCTTTCCAAGGATTTCTGAGTCAGCTGCAGATGCTTTCCACTTCCCCGTTGTTGTCAGCAGGAGATATTTGGTGCTTTCAGACATGCTTTGGCCTGCCGTCGTATTGGGTGTGTTACTATTAGGCCATGCCTTGTGTTTGTCATTAGTCAGTGCATCATAAACTTTCAGCTGACTGAACTACAGAACTTTATTTGGTATCCCATTTATTGGACAGGAAGCCGCTTTAGCAACTGTCTCCTGCTGACATAGTTTTTGAGGGAATGCTGTTGCAGGTTCTTCCCGCTGTTGCTGTCAGTGGGACGGCTCTGGCCAAGCTTAGCGTGAGACATGAGCCAATTCCAAGGCTCAACATTAAGGATGACCCGATGGCACATGGCCAGTGTGAAAGAGTTTCTTGCCAGTTCATGGATGTCATTTGAGCCATACTAGCGCTGTGTTGTCACTACATCTTACGTTTAGTGTTACAAAAAATAAACATGGTGGTCATACATTATCCCACTTAATACATGGCTACTTTCTAAATAAACAAATAATATGACATGATAGTTCACCCAAAAATGAAAATGATCCCATGATTTACTCACCCTCAAGCCATCCTAGGTGTTTGACTTTCTTCTTTCAGACGAATACAATCAGAGTTATATTAATTAATGTCCTGGCTCTTCCAAGATTTATAATGGCAGAGAATAGAGGATGAGATTTTGAAGCCCAAAATAATGCATCCATCTATCATAAAAGATAACCAACCTCCAGGGGGGTAATAAAGGCCTTCTGAAGCGAAGCGATGCGATGCGTTTGTGTAAGAAAAATATCCATATTTAAAAATTTAAATAACTGGCTTCAGGCAGATGGCTGTACGCACGTTGATTTACTTAAAAAGAGTAACCCCTGACGCAATGTAGGAGTATCGTAAGCTTAATGTCTGTCTCTGTTCAAAGAAATAGGGCTGGGCAACAAACTCAAGCTCCTCTTCTCTTATAACGAAATCCTCAGACATTTCTCTTTAAAAATTCTATGGAAGTAAATTAATGCCAAATGTTTTTGAAATAAAAAGCTTGTTGAATTGCACAAATTGAAAAAAATATATGCATTACATTAACTGTGCTTGCATTTAGATGCATTGTATTTTTATGGGCTGAAATTCAACATGGTCGTATATTTAAGCTGTGAATATTTCAATTAAAAGTAACCATAAAGACACTGAATTAAACATAAATGCAGCTTTTGTGTCTTTATCAGCATATCTGCATTTATACTGGCCCTGATATTTATCACACATTCACTTATGCTTGCTCCATTTCTGTAAATCCGTTTATGAATGAATGATGACTTAATAGCCGTACTGGTCTTCGTAAACAGCCGCTGAAGAAGACTAACAGCAGATGGAGATCATGCATCGGCACTCTACTGCTTTTCCTGCAGTTCCCGGATGTGAAATGTTGAATTTTCTGCCGAATTTGAACCACTGAATTTGTGGAAGCGAATTTGTAAAGTGAAATAAAATGGACTGAAAATTGCTAGTCGAATTTTACAGGTTGTATTTTTAAACAGAATGAATATTTTGGAAGTGAAATCTGAAAGGTGAATATAAATGATTGAATTTTTAATAATGAAAATGTGTGTGAAATACTTTTAATTGAAATATTCACAGCTTAAATATACAACCATGTTGAATTTCAGGCCATAAAAATGCAAGCCTTAAAAATACAATGCATCTAAATGCAAGCACAGCTAATGTAATGCATTTTTTTTTTCAATTAGTGCAATTCAACAAGCGCTTTATTTCAAAAACATTTGGCATTAATTTACTTCCATAAAATTCTCATTTTATACTTCTAATTCATGACTGGTGTTTTGTTCTGCGCTTCGTCAATACGTCATGCGTCGGGTCAGAGTTCGCTCTTTCGCTGTAAATCGGTGTACAGCCATCTGTTGGACGCTAGTTATTTTAGTTTTTAAAGTTTTAAATATAGATATTAAGGCTTTTATTACCCCCTGGAGCCATGTGAATATCTTTTATTATGGATGGATGCACTTATTTGGGCTTCAAAATCTCATCCTCTATTTACTGCTATATTTAATATAACTCTGATTGTGTTCATCAGAAAGAAGAAAGTCATATACACCTAGTATGGCTTGAGGGTGAGTAAATCATGGGGTAATTTTCATTTTTGGGTGAACTATCCCTTTCATTTTATTTTTAATTATTTTAGTATGTGAGAACTGTGGAGTCAGAGATATGAAACTAGAATGGGGAAGTATGAAATCACTTATACTGTTTAGTGGTTATTTATACTAATATTTTACTGCAGATTGAAAATCAGAATCAGTAGTTAAATTAATTGTAATAGTTATTTTTTTGTAATAGTTATTTTTTTCATCAGCAGCTGATGGGAATGAGTTAATTGCACTTTCACACTGAAGTCATTTCAGTTTTGGATAAATCCAGATTTGGAACTTTTTGGCAAGCTGGCAAAATAATTGATAAAATGCTATTAATAAGATTCCCAAATGGCATCTAGCGTGTGTAGAATCATAGCTTCAGTTTCACAGAGTGTTTCCCCTGTCAAGGGAGATATCATTTGATTGTCCTGAAATGGCCTTTAGTATCATAAGGCGTGTGTCTGTAAAACTGGTATGCCCTGAACACTTTCCATAGCTGTGAGAATAGTGATGGTTAATATCAAGAAAACTCTGTGTCAGAATGCTGGTCTGAATTCAGTCCTCAAGCATCTTCCCCTGCTGTGAACCCCCTGCTATTGATTTCAGCCATTTGTTCTGCATAATCAGGATAGCTGGGAATCCAATAGGTCATAAGATTGTCTTATTAGAGTCATCTAAGGGCAGAGATGGGACAAACGTATTTTGAGATGATAAAGCACAAAATATAATTAAATATTTGTTTGTTTCGTATTTGTGGCTGTCTCAAAGTTGTTGTTGTTTTTTTTCAACAGAAAAGGATCTGAACACAAAATGTGTTGTGGAAATGGAGGGGAATCAAACACATCTTTACCCGGCAAACCTGGGAAAAGATTCCAGGTAAGTTGAATTTGAAAGTCATGACTTTGTGTTCATCAAAGAATCCTGAAAAATGTATTACGGTTAACATACCACAGCTGTTTTCAACATTGATGATGATGATGATAAATGTTTCTTGAGCACCACATTAGCATATTAGAATGATTTCTGAAGGAAATGGACTGGAGTGTATTTGGCACAGAAATACTTCATCATACGTCCAACTTTTTTGAAACTTTGGCCATGTTTAGCAAGAGAATTCATCTCTTTAACAGTGTAAATAAGTCAGAATGCAATAGCATTAGACCCCCCCTTTAAAGGTTCATAGATTTGTGTTGAAGGTCTCCTACAATAGGTTTACATACATCCAAGGTCAAAGAACACTTTAATTTTCTCATAATATACTTTGCACATCACCTCATTTATTAAAGAGTCTGAAAGCAGTTCAAGTCTCTCTAAACCCTTCCTTTTTCACGAGCCTGCTCTGCTCTTATTGGTCCAATGGCCCAATCTGTTGTCATTGGTCTACCACTTACAGTGCGTGTCAGAAATGAAACGCCTATTACCATATCTGAATTTCAGCTCCAGAGGCGTCCTCAGCTCTTGATACATGGTGATGCGAACAGATGAAAATTGTATTTGCATAATAGTGCACTTTAAATTGTAATATTACTGTAATACATTATTGCTGTTTTTACTGTATTATTGATCAAAGAAATACAGCCTTGGTGAGCATAAGAGACTTCTTTCAAACACATTTAGAAATGTTGCTGACCGCAAACTAGAACATTTGCTGACATTGTGGCTTTTTTTTGTGACTATTTATGGAGTATGTAGTATGCAGAATTTCTGTATGGAAACAATACCCAATGACCTACAACTATATTTGCATATGGCTACAGTAACTGTATCCCACAATGTTTTTCGCTTGACTTGGCCATTTCCAGAGTAATGAGTGAACCAGAAGTAATATCTGCCACTGTTTATAACCTCTTTTTCTTGACTCATTTGATCTGATTGAGAGTAACACATTAAACTGAATTGGGATACTCAATTTTGGATTAAAAATGTAAAATAACCATTTTTAGTCTCTAAGATTATGAAGAATTGAAGCATTTGTGGAATTAAACATCCATGTTTTATTTCCCATATAATAAAAATATAGCATACTGTTTAAATATTATGACTGCATAATGGCTATTGCGTCACACAGTTTTTTTTAAATAGCAATATTAAGTGTGCAGCATATCGCTTTCTTGTTTCATTCAGATATTACATATTTTGGACCCTTCATTAGATAGCTGAGAGCAGGGTCTTTGAGAACGGATGTATTCTTGTTGGTTTCGGTCGAGCGGCTCGTACGATGGGGGCTGAGGGAGAACAGGAATGTGGACGTGCGGTTCTCTTTAACGCAGCCTGCTGTTCGCTCCGTCCTGCCGTGTGTCGGGGCATAACTCTCCTCCGTCTGACTTCCTCTCTTTTTCTCTGCCCTCCGTTGTCACGGAAACGCAGAAGGAGGGTTAACCCTAGGTCATCCATAGCTGAGGAGCTCTTGTTTCTGGAAAAAGGGGAAAATACAAGCTAGCTTTAGCATCTGTCAGCCATAAACATTTCCTCTGACTTTTATGGCGGGTACACAAGAGAGCACAATAATTTTTTTTTGCTGCTTTTCTCTTGTCGTGGAGTGCAAACAAAGACAGAGGTTGAACAGGTTTTAAACTTGGAAGTGAATGGACGAGCCGCCTGCTGCCTTCGAACAACAGACAGTTTAATTGCAGCGCTGAGTTCATGTGTCGTGCCGCGCTGAATCGACGGCCCTGTTAATGGCCCCTGCAACGCAGATGCCTCAAATGGCAAGGTTCACATGACCAAAATAGCTTTACTTATGCAGATTATTGCTGGCATCTCATATTAATTATGATCTGTCAGGCGCTACAACGCATTCCAGACAATAATTTTTTTGATGGCTACACATGGCGTGTTTATATGTCAGTGTATATTCGTCTTTCAATCCTTTGTGTGGTCGTACCACTCTCAGCATGTCCGATGGCATCACGTATTCAGGCTGAATGAATCTTAGTGCCTGTCCATTTGCTTTAATGTAATGACATTTGAAAGGTTTTATGTTTGCAAGCAGCTCCTAGGGGTGTTTTGGATGGAATGAACATGAGCAAATAAGCTTAAGAACAACATCTTTTCCAGAGGCTTGTATATGCCTGACAAATCAACATATTTATGACTATCTTTGTGAATTATGATAGAAAAAATCCCTTTCAGGTACTGTAATAGTTATAGAGACCAATAATTGCTTGTCACTCCCTACCATTTTAGTATTATTAAGAGTATTTTACAGCTGTGCCCTTTTATCTCTATCACAGATTATGTTCTTTTGTTAAGTTAAGGAGTTGCTGGCACATCAAGACTATGACCATCCCACCTGAACTGGAGACAGGGTGTGTTTTGGGCTTGCAGGAAGGCAGTGAGACATACACTAGTCAGATTGAGTTCAGGTGTGTTAAGTATTGGGATGGGCTGTATGGCAAGAAATATAATCACAATATTTGATTGAAATCTATATTTATCATGATAGATAATTTGATGGTGCTGCCAGTTTTGAGTATCCCAAAAATTAACGAAGCCTGGAGAAACCAGAGGGTTCTTTAATTAAATTTTAGACACTAGTTTAATAACAATTATAAAACGGTTAGTTCGTGTCCTTGACTCTGATTGGTCAGTAGCTGTGTTTTATTCACGATAAAACATGGCTATGACCGTTTCACCCAACGGTTCTGTGCATCACCACACAACACCCTTGGCAACCACTCTTAGCAACGTAAACTGTATATTCTCAATTGAGATTGTTTATTGACGCTTACTGTAGAGATCGAGTGAGTGAGTTTAGCATTTTCCTTCAGGTCAGTCCTATGTTGATAATAAAAAATCTGTTTAAATGTCCAATGTATTATCTTGTCCTTTTAACAGTTAAGGGGTTTTCCCGTGACTGACAGCGATAGTCAAAGCATTTGTCAGTTGCGTCTTGTTCCGTGTTCACAACAGTTCAGTCTTTTCAATGTAAAAGTCTTCGCTACTGACTGACACACTCATAAAGACGTTTACTGTAACCACCTATGGTGTAATAATGTAACTTCTGTTGCTGTTCACCGTCAGGGACAATTTTTTTATGACGGA
Source organism: Anabarilius grahami (assembly GCA_003731715.1). Lineage (NCBI taxonomy): Eukaryota > Metazoa > Chordata > Actinopteri > Cypriniformes > Xenocyprididae > Anabarilius > Anabarilius grahami. The sequence goes on along the minus strand of RJVU01059333.1, from coordinate 2,328,180 downwards.
AAGAAGGCTTTTTTTGAAAGTTTACTTCATGAAAGTTGCATTGTTACATATTTTTGGCTTTAATATTTGTATTGTGTGGTAACCATTTTATAAAAGCAATCAGGTACTCGAGGCTAGTGCTGTATCGTGAATAAGTCACGGCTGAAGGGGTTCAGCTGTGACTTATTCACAGCCTCTCGTATTGCTTACAAATACAATAACATAATGTTAACTTTTAACTGTACAAACATGCTTTTTCTGCTTTAAAACAATAGAAGTTGGGTTAAAATAGTGCTAGCAAACATCTTAAATATTTAGAGGTACAACCTAAAAAAGTTCACTATTTGATAAAGTTCAAAAATATTAACTTTACACTGGTTTTACATATCTATTAAATTAATTTTGAGGTAGAAATTTGTGTAAAAAGTGCAAAATGTAAACATTGTAAACCAGTCATTATGCTACACAGATTGAGACAGCATTTTCGTACTCGCAGTGTTGTCACTGGGATGGTACCTTTTCAGGTGATGGAAAAGGTTTGTTGTGTTTCCCGTCTTGGTTGTAATTGACCGTTGATATATTTTGCAGACTGTCTGGGCCAGTTCACACAGAATTAGTTTTTGCATTCCACTGCATACGTTTTCCATAGTTTTTCTTTGTAAAAGCGCACTAGAAGGACACACCGTTTGACTGTTGTGCTCGCGTCTTTTGTAGCATCTAAAAACGTGGCGAAGAGCTTGGCTTTTTTTGTTCCACTGAACTTCATCTTGTGTTTTAAACCACAAAAACACGTTCTGTGCGAACCGGCCCTTAATCTGCACTTTGCGCAACCCAAACCACTTCCATATAATTTGTTGCTACCTTTTTTTCCCAACAATTTTCTCAGCTTTGGAGGGTAATGCAAGTTTGGTTTTGCTTTAATTTTTCTCATTGGCTCCCAGCTGACTGACTGGCTGTGTGTTGCGTGTTTTTTTTTTTCTTCTTCTTCTTTTTTTTCCTGCGGTGTAATACTGGTAGGGTAATCCATATTGAGGAATATTGTCCTGAGCTTATCATTGTTTTAGCGCCCAGCCCTAGTTGAGGACTCAGAACTGTTTCTAAGAGGAAACAGCAAGCCCTTGTCACATTTTGTGTCATATTTGTGTAGAAACATCTTAACCATATTAAGTCTGATTTAGATAGTTGCCCATCCCTGATTTAGACTTTGGTCCTGGAGGGCCGTGTGTGTGTGTGTGTATATTGCGGTAAAACCGCATATCGCGCTATTGAGTCACTCAAAAATACTGCAAGGTAAAATCCTTAACTGCGACAGCCCTACTGTAGACCTTGATTGACTTATTAAGGTGTTTGATTAGGGTTGGGGCTAAACTCTGCTGGACAGTGACCCTCCAGGACCGATGTTGCTCATGCCTGGTCTAAATCATAAATGTCATGAATGCTGTAACATCTGAATGCTATTTTAACATTTGACGGAACATTTTTGTTTGTTTTTTTTAATGCAATAGATGAATAGGAGTCAATCTATGTATGCGATAAGAGCCTCTTAGAACAACATCTTCAATAGCCAGCAGAACCAACCACCAACCTGCAACGTCGAAATCGTAATCTTACGATAACTACCGCCTACTTACCAACCTCTGGATTTCAGCAAATTAATGACCGGCAGAGCTTTTTAATTTGGGTTTTGTTTTTCCGCACAAAAAGTGTTCTTGTTGCTTCATAACATTAAGGTTTAACCACTGTAGTCACATGGACTAACAATATCTACCATTCTGGACCTTGAAATTGGTTATGACGTTGCTATCTATAGGGAGGTCAGAAAGCTCTCAAAAAGATCTTAATTTGTGTACCGAAAATGAACGAGGGTCTTATGGGATTGGAACGACATGAGGGTGAGTAATTAATGACAGAAATGTAATTTTTGCGTGAACTAACCCTTTAATTGGGCACATTTTTGTGTACTTTTTATTACACTTATCTTGTTTTAAAGGGGACCTATTATGCAAAATTCACTTTTGCATGGTGTTTGGCTATAAATGTGCGTTGGCAGTGTGTACACAACCACCCTATAGTGATAAAAATCCAACCACTCCTTTTTTTTAATCCCCATAAATCATAAGCAGTGTCTCAGAACAAGCCGTTTCCAGATCCCTGGCAGTGTGACGTCACATTAGCCACAGGCCCCGCCCTCAAATGTTGACAGACACTGCCGTTTTAACATAGAACCGCCCTGAGCGTGTTCACAGCGAGTTGTACACCGTCTGCCATTGCTGCACTGACAAGAATGTCTCCCAAGCGTTTTAGGTGTTCTGTAGCTGGATGGATTAATCCACATAGCTCTCTCCATTTACTCCCTAAATCTGAGCCGCTGAAGACGAGGTGGATTCATTTTGTTTTCGAGGAAAATGCTCCCTCAACTCTACCGAAATTTGTTTGTCTGCGCGACTCATTTCACACCGGACTGCTTTGTGACAAATGTCTATACAAAGGGACAATACAAAACAGAGGTTGTGCTAAAAATGTGTTACTCAAGGATAGATCAGTACAAACTGTTCGTGATCCAGCTTACAGTCTCCAGAGTGATACTGGATACGGCAGTAATGAAGGTGAGAGCACTTTATTACAGTTCATCGGAGTTGATTTACGGATATAAAGTTTACCAGTTTATTAAGCACCACCCGAAAAGGCATAAGGTATTTATTTATTTGTTTACTTTTAGTTGTAACGAGTGTTTCTGTGTACTTTGCTATGAATGTTGATGATAATGCAAGGGAGAGAGAGAGTTTATGGATAATATTTTAATGCACACTTGCACTGTGTTTTATTAAGCTCTTACAGTGATTTTCTAGAGTGAAAACAGATGCTTCATATTTTGTGTGAATTACAATAAACGTTATAAAACTCATCGGTTAACTGGCTTGTACTAATATAGTGGATAAAAACAAGAAGACAATAGAAGTTATAACCGTAATTAAACTAAACTATACCTGTTCTATATCCATGCAGCATATATTCAGTTTCTGACATTTATAGTGCGTTCTGACTGACTCCTGACTCCGGAGAATGAGCTCTTGAAGCTCCGCCCTCTTAGGCCATGCGCAGCAGGTCATTTGCATTTAAAGGGACCACACTGAAACGGCGTTTTTTTGCTCACCCCCAAAAAGTGGCAATTTTAAAATGCTATGAAAAATTTTCTCTGGGTTTTTTTGAGCTAAAACTTCACATACACACTCTGGGGACATCAGAGACTTATTTAACATCTTGTAAAAGGGGGCATAATAGGTCCCCTTTAATTACCAGAACATTCATTCACAGTTGTGCCGCTTCAGCTGAGGAAATCATCTCTGTGTCATGTGTAAAACATGGCCTAGAGTGCATTGTGTTGGCCTCGGCCTGCTCGAGTGCATCAAGTTCATTCATGAGGCCACGTCTGTTGGTGCGCATACATTTATTAAGAAAAAACTAGTGGATCATAATTTAGGCCAAAAGCACAGATCTTCATCTATCCCAGTCACGGGCTACGCATTTGCAAGCAACCGAAGCGGAATTACATTTTTTAAATGACTCTACCTCAGACCTCAAGAGCTGATGGGTAGTTCATGTGGGTCTGGGTGCACGTTCAGGTTGCCTTTCTGACTAGCCTGTCATGCCAACGCTGACCACGAGGTGTTAAACTGTATTGGGCACAACCCTCGATCTCTGGCATACTCGCCCTGACAGCTGTCAACGTAGCGTACGTCACTATCCCATGAAAAAGCTGCAGTGGACCATAATCAAGGCTCATTCCTTCCTCCCCCTTGTTCTCAGACTTGAGCCCCTGCAAGAATGCAGACAAAGACATAGGGATTTACAGTCCTGGCCTTGCGTCGACACTTTACTTCGGAGGGGTCGATACACTCTCGAAGGAGAGATTTAAACTGTTCTCCGTAGAAAATGCTTTCCTGAAGCATTCGGACCTATTAGGAATATTAAGATGGTCTGATGAGGCAACGAGTGAATCCATTAACTTGCACGAAATGGAATCGCAAGCATGTTTCTGGAATGCTCCCTGAGTTTGCATGAAAGCCTGATTGAATGCGGCGGAATTAAATGTGTTTGATGCCATTCAAAGACAGATCGAGGCCAGTGGCTTGTTTGTTAGTCTGCAGACTCAAATCAACCACCACTTCTTAGCTTGTATGTGAAGGGTTTTCCCTCCAGTGGTTTCAATGTGGTTTTTATATTCTGCCTGTGGTGCTTTGGTCTCGGTTTCATTTGTATACTATTATAGTACCAAGGCAGAGTGGTGATTTCCTCATTGTTTCCAGCGCCAATGGAGTGATGCAGAAAGTGGGGGAAGGGACGACACTGTTGACACAGTCTTTCATAGCAGCCTCCTCCCCTATAGACAGTTCCTAGAATAATAAAAGTGCATCTATTAAAAGTAGTAACCATTTGTGGTGAATTTCCTGTTATTATGTGGTATATGTGTTGCAAATAAAGTCTTTATTTTTTAGCCACTGTATGTTTTTGTAAGGGTGGTAAACATTTGATTATTCATTTTGTCATTTGACATATCACTTCATGCTTTCACGCAGAAAAGATTTACTAAACTGGTATGCAGTTTTGTTTATAGATTTACAGAGTTAACCAAGATCATGATTATTGCATTGTTTTGTGTAAGTGCTTTTTATTTGGCAATTATATTCCCAGAAGACCACACCACTAGTTTAGTTCCTACCTATATCTAGGGCTCTATGATTTCCGTGGAAATCCATGGACGGAATCTCGGAATCCATTAATAAAAACGGAATTTACTATATAATGCGGAATGTCGCGGAATTTATCATATTTTTGATGAATGAATTAAATGCAGGTCAATACACTTAAATGAAATCACTATATAGACTAGTGTCTGTGAATATTAAACTGCAAAAAGACTATTTAAATATGAATCCTGCATGCCTGTATGCCTCTGAAATTAATGGCGCAGAATCGCGGTTTCATTTACCACACGCACACACACACACTGAAGTTTCATCCTCTGTCGCCTCACTATATGAGGATATGAACGCACAAAATTCATCTCCAGAAGTGCTCTGAGTGATTTCATCAGCATTTGACAGCTTTAAGAAAATCTATCGTCATAAACACACAGAAATTCAAAGCTCTTGGCAACCCGTCAAAATAAAAGTTTGATTTAACTTGATAGAAACATATTGCTGTTGTACAGTAGAATTTATATACGTTTCAATGTAATAATAATACTAACACTAATAGACTAAAATAATAATAATAAATTATTAAAACTACTATATTTTTAAGGAACAATCTTCTTTTTCTTCCATGTTTTAATTTGAACAGTAATGCTCTGTTGTGCAGCACTTTGTTTGATTAAAAAAAGTTTAATTTCATGATTAAAAGATAAATTAATGTTATCCGTTCATTTGATTGCCAGAAAAAATTAAATACGCAACAGAATTTCTGAAAAAAAAAATGTAATTAATAAATTTGTTGTTTTTAAGAATTCAATTAATTAGACATTCTTTTTGATTGTTAAAATTTAATTTAACCATTAAAATCGAGTCCAAAAAATTTAAATGGAAAAAAACTGAATCCAGAAAAATGAATCATTTCTTTGCACAGTCCGTTTCAGTGATTTGGTTCGAAAGTGATTCAATAATTAATTCACTTAATGTTCATGTGAAATCTGTGAGTGGCAATTTACTTGCTTTAAAATGTCTGTAATTACTTCAGTCTTCAGTGTCACATGATCCTTTAAAAATCATTCTAATATGCTGATTTGCTGCTCAAGAAACATTTATTATCGGTGTTAAAAACCAATGTGCCGCTTGAAAAATTAAGCGGCACAAAAAAAAATTCTTTGAATAGAAAGTTCAAAAGAACACAATTTGTTTGAAATACATTTTTTTTGTAATAATGTGAAAGTTTTAAACTTTTTTTTTTTTTTTTTAAATGTATCCTTGCTAAAGAAAGTCTGTTTCTGTTTAAAAAAAATTAATCTTACTGACTTTGAATGGTAGTGTATTAAAATATTAGTTTAGTAGTATATTAAGTAGGCTGTTATTTTTAGTATTCTGTTTTGTGAAAAACATTTTTCTGTACTTTACTCGTTTCTTTAAACATTGTTACTTTAAACATTCTGTATTTATGGTCAGTAATAATTTTGTTAATGCTCGTCCAGCCCTAACTGCAAGACTTGTCGTGGTTTGGGGGAAGGGTCTCATGATAGCTCAGAGTCTGTGCTGCCTGCTGCCAAACCGTCACTTTCTAAATGAATGTTTCTGTGTGTGCGATTTGCTAAAAAAAAGTGAGTTTGTGTCTTCCCCAGCAGCTGTGGACTCTGCTCAGTCAGTGCTGCCTCATATCAGGAACCCTCTGACTCACTCCGACAAAAACAATGTCATAAAGCAACGTACAGGATTACTCGCGAGGTTACTCGATGACATCATGAGAGAACTCGTGTGATTAACCGCACCACAGCGCTGATCCCAATTCTAGCTTGTGTATCTCTCAGCGATTGGTCTCACCTGTCACTAAAGCATTTTTGTGTAATAACAACCACATGCCTCTGTCTCCTGTAGAGAAGCAGGCACAGGCGTAGAGACAGAGCATTCGCATTTTTCATTTGTACAGTTGGCTCAGGGATGATTCCAATCTGTGCAGATGTACAGGACAGCCGTGTTAGGAAAACACAGAGTGATGCATTGTGGGTTTATTCGAGCACTGTTTGGAAACCAGACTGGGAACTTGGGAGCAGCTGCCAGCTTTCCTGAGGTTGTCATTGGGTTGTCATGGCCGCCGTCATTGGACAATCAAAAACATGGATCTAACTTTGCTCTCTTAACAAAGCACCCATTTTATTTTCTCCAGCCTAAACACATGCA